>JANIEX010000343.1:0-36754 GCA_027627405.1 Leucocoprinus birnbaumii
TTCAGGAGTTAAGTTGATGTTACGCACCAGGTTCATTGTAACCTTGGTTCCTTGTGGAAGCAACTTGACTGAATTCCAGAATCCAGGACCGATTGTCGTGTTTTGGAGGGCACCATTCTTGTCGATGAAATTGAACAAGCTCACGTCTAAGTTGGGGTCCCAGTATGTTGAGTCTGCTGTGATACCACCGATGCGAATTTCTGCAGGAATGCCAGTCCTGGTTTTGAGATTGTCGAGGAGCCTCTTGGTCAATGTGTTGGGTTCGCTTGTGTTTCCCAGAAATTCCTCAAAGAAAGCTGTTTCAATGCTAAAGCTCGCCAAGGCTGGATCTAGGACGTGTGAAGCATCGGGCGGTAATGTCGGTTTGTTGGTCAACTTGAGGCTAGACAAATTTGCATAGGCATTTTGCAGCCCACAAAGGACGAGAAACGCGACTGAAGTTGAGTGCATGGTGAATGTTCGTCGATCGGGTCGAGAACATCATGCTGCACTTTTATGTTCTCATAGAGCATGTCAGGTCGGCAAACGAGGTCATATGTGGAGAGCTTCTCCACCTTGAACATGGGAAGAAATGGCAGAAGAGTGCTGAAGACGCGCTTTCTGAGTTCTCGTGACCTCATCGACGCGAGGCGGAGGCTAGCGGATACAACGGCCCGGTCAATCCGTTCACACTAACCACCATGACCGCCGCCCAATTTCCACCAATCCAAGCGAGCACGCCGCCTCGCTGCGTTCTCTGCACCCCTGGCTATCATTCAGACCATCGTCTCCTTCAGAAGCCAGGATAAAATAATATCCCGCTTCTTCCTCAATCATGAGTACTCATCAACGCCTATGGACCCCTGAAGTTGCTCTGGCAGTGGCAGCTGAAAGTACAACGTTGGGTCACGAGTGCATCTTCCCGCAAATGCCATCAGACGGCATCCCTCGGTTTTCTGCATACCCGTACCAGTTCTCTCGATATGAGTGCTCTCCAGTAGAACTCTCATGGCGCTCACTGGTATCAAAGTCATCGAGGTGTGTTCATGCAGATTTACCCAATGGAACGACGCATTATTAACAGGCCACCGTCCAGTTCGGTGGGCTCGCACCCGGCCCATTTGCTGGGCTTATTCTCGCGGATAACGGAGCTTCCGTTACGAGGATCGACAGGCCCGATGCGCTCTCTACCGACGTCCTTACTCGTGGCAAGCGTTCCCTCGCCATCAACTCCAAGGTACCCAGCGGAAGAGACCTTTTGAGAAAACTGATCGCTTCTGCGGATGTTCTCATTGATCCGTTTCGTCCTGGGATTATGGAGAAGCTTGGTCTGGGGCCAGAGGTGTTCCTTGGAGATGGGAAGAACAAGGGTTTGAATGAGAAGTTGGTTTATGCTCGGATTGCGGGGTAGGTCGTGGAAGCTGTCGAAGAAAAGTGTAATGGGCTGATTTCCGCTTTCGTGCAATAGATTTCCGAGAACAGGTATTTCCTCTCTCTGCGAACTACTCTGAATAAATCACTTAATTTTTGCATTTCGGCAGGTCCTCATAAGGATATGGCTGGTGAGAGAGAATCGTTGTAGAACTTTTGGCAAAGAGCTAAAGACAACCTCAGGACATGATTTGAATTATATCGCTCTTACAGGCGCCCTTGCTGTACGGAAATTCTGGATTTTTGTAACAGGCTGACTGATAGTTCTATAGATGATGCCTCCTGGGCCATCGGGGGCACCTACTTTCCCTATGAACGTGCTCGCGGACTTCGCTGGAGGCGGACTTATGTGCGCGGTTGGAGTTCTACTAGCTTTGATTGAGCGCGGAAGAAGCGGCCGTGGACAAGTCGTCAACGCCGATATGGTAAGTCCGTCCTTAACGTAGGTTGCTTGGGTTAGGCTCTTATTTCTATTCCCTAGGTTACAGGAGCTCGTTATGTTGCGACGTTCCCGCTCCTTCACTCCATCCTCCCTACATCACATATCCTTGGGAAAGGGAAACCTGGTACCAACACGCTGGATGGTGGTGCACCATTCTACAATACATATGAGTGTAAAGACGGGATGTTTATGAGCGTGGGGTGCTTGGAACCCCAGTTTTTCAAGGTGTTCATTGATGGATTCAGTGCGGCACTTCCAAAGAATTTTGAATTCGAGAATGGTTGGCGACCAACGCCCGATATTCAGGCCAACAAGGATGAATGGCCTAGAATAAGAGCCTATTTCACAAAGGGCTTCTCGACAAATACACGGGACTATTGGGGGAAAGTCTTCCATGGTACGTGCCACAGACGCTTTCTTTTTCAGTAACTAATATTCTCGCATCTTTAGGGACGGATGCATGTGCAGTTCCCGTCTTAACGCCAAAGGAAGCAGCAAAAAATCAAGGCTCACCATTCCCTGAATTCCATCCTCAAGTTGTTAGACGAGATATGGATACACTTTCAGGAAACCCTCAGAAATCCACGAGTTTCGGGGATATCATTCTTCAGCCTGGTTCACATACGGATGCAATACTTAGAGAAGCCGGCTTAAGCGACAAGGAAATCAGGCAGCTCTCTCTGGACGGTGCCCTTGGGCAAGAAGCACAGAAATCTGCACGTGTAAATGTCAAATTGTAGCTTATTATTAACATTTCACCGAACCACGAGTCGATTTTTGGGCCCCTCCTGTACGATATCCACTATCCAGATGAACATATACGTTAACGCGACTGAGGATCCTTGCCATATATTGACGTCAAGCACAGAGTCCCAGTATTACAAATGAGTACCGGAGCGGAGAGAGATTTGTGGGGAAGATATTCAGCTGATGATGTTAAGCGCGATTGTGTCATGGCCAATCCATCAAAAACGATTTATCACATGCATCCGTCTACCCCCCTCTTAACCCTTCCATCCCGTCACAATTTCGTATCTCCGAACACCGCCCCCTCACTTCTAGCCCATCTTTTCACATAATGGCAACGCAAGAACTAAGACAACTGACCCGCGAAGAAGTTGCAAAGGTGCAAGAAGATCTGTTTTTGGCGTTGAGTGCAGTTCACTGACCCGGAGTGACGAAATAGCACAATACCGATGAAGATTTGGTCAGTATATGAGAGCCCATGAACGGAGCTCTTATGAGTATTGAACGAATGCATTGCTTTATTTGTTTTTTCAGTGGATCATTATCGACGCAAACGTTTACGATATCTCGCGCTTCAAGCGATTCCATCCCGGAGGACTCTCCGTTCTCTTAGATCCTGATATTGGTAAGGGGCATCTTTCATTGCCCTGCATCTCAATTCTGAATGTTGATCTTCTCTTCTTGAACACCAGCTGGTCAAGACGCAACGGAAGCATTCTACAGTCTTCACCGACATGAAGTCCTAGAGCAAAGTCAATATCAACGTCTGAAGGTCGGCACCATTGCTGGAGAGCAAAGCGTTATTCGGTGGAGAGTACCTGGGTCTGTTAGTAAAGTTCCTTATGCTGAACCGACATGGCTTTCGGATGGGTATCATAGCCCGTACTTCAGCGATGTGAGTATTAATTTCGTTTCCGGGTTTTGTGTACTAATGAGGTTGTATATTTTCCTAGAATCATCGGGTGTTCCAGAAGGAGGTTCGCAAGTTCTTTGATACAGTTGTTTATCCCGATGCTATTGTGAGTATGCTTTTTTGTTTGTCTCCATGTGAAGGGAGTACTGACGGGGTCGTAGGCCAGGGAAGCCGATGGCAAGAGGCCTTCTCAGAGTGTCATCGATAAAATGGCGTACGTTCTATATTCCTCAATTCATCGCTCGCTCAGATGCTCATTCCTCCATGCCTTTAGGGAAATAGAAATGCATGCGATGCGCCTGGGACCTGGCAAGCATTTGCAAGGTCGTAAATTGATGGGCGGTTTGGTTAAGCCTGAGGAGTTCGACTATTTCCACGAGGTACGTCTTTTACTCAATCCCTGTATAACCCAAGCTCATATGCGGCCTTCTCAAGCTCATCATCACACAAGAATTCGCTCGTGCTAGTTTGCGTGGTTACGGAGATGGCAAGTCAACTCAATGCAGACAATCGACTAAAACTTATAGCATTCCTCCAGGTCTTCTCGGTGGCAAAGTCATCGGTCTACCACCCGTTCTCAATTTTGGTAGCGACGAGCTCAAGGCTCGCGTTGTTCCTGATATCCTTTCAGGAAAGAAGTTTATCTGTCTCGCCATTTCCGAGGCATTCGCTGGTAGTGATGTTATGGGTCTTCAGACGACTGCCGTGAAGACTGAGGATGGAAAGCATTGGATTATCAATGGTACGCAGTTCGCCGATTGTCGGTAGCCTCCAACTCATAATGCGTTTCTCAGGTAACAAGAAATGGATCACCAACGGAACGTGAGTCGCCAATACTGTAGGCCCGGTTTCTTGTTCCTTATATGCATGTAAAGCTTCGCCGATTACTTTACTGTTGGCTGCAAGACCGAGGATGGATTTACTGTTATCCTTGTTGAGCGAGGACCCGGAGTAGAGACTAAGCAGATCAAAACCAGCTATTCGACGACAGCTGGAACTGCTTATATCACCTTCGATAATGTCAAGGTGCCTGTGGAAAACACTCTTGGTGAAGAAGGCGGAGGTATCTTCGTTATTCTCAGGTATGCCCAGTCGCAGGAGAAAATAACAGGATTAACTGAGATTATGATTACAGTAACTTCAACCACGAACGATGGGTCATGTGCTGCGCCTCTGCTAGGAGTCAGCGTGGTATCAGTGAGTTTAACACCTTCTTTTGACATCCTCGGTGCTAATCCTTCTTTAGTCGAGGAATGCTTGAAGTATGTCCTGGAAAGCGACCTACCAATGTATGACGCTGACGCATGAGACCAGATGGACAACACAACGAAAGGTCTTTGGAAAGCCGCTGCACACTCAAGCTGTCATTCGCTCAAAGCTTGCGGGAATGATTTCTCGTGCTGAAAGCGCCCAGAATTGGTTGGAGAACATCACTTATCAGATGTGTAATATGGTATGTCTATTTCTCAGACGACCCAATCATTACCTTGCTGACCTCGTTCTACAGTCATATAGACAACAAGCCAACAAGCTCGCTGGTCAGATCGCTTTCCTCAAGAGCTACTCAACGGCATGTGGACAAGATACTGCTCGTGATGCTGTACAGATCTTTGGTGGTCGTGGTATCACCCAAACTGGAATGGGTAAATACATCGAGCATGTGAGTGTACCTTCACGACTGTTTGAAATATAGACTGACAATTCATGTTAAGTACCATCGCACTATCGCTTTCGATGCGCTCCTTGGCGGAGCTGAAGATGTTCTGGCTGACCTTGGAGTTCGCCAGGCTCTCAGAGCCATGCCCAGAGACGTCCGTCTATAGCACTGTGAACAGGAAATGCCAGGACTAGATACCCTCCTCCTTGGTGCTAACTTGGGGTTTGTAAACTATCATCTACTTAGTATTTATGTTGCTATCAAGCTAAGGCTCAGTTTTGAAAGTGGTCAGGCTGACTGAGGAATGAGTCAAGATCCTATTGAGTCTATCATTGTGCACACGATAATTATCGCAGGAGGTATACAATACAGATGTCGTATAAAGCAAAAAGCAAGTCGAAAGCAGAATGGGAGTCAGACACGGCATAAATGTAAATCACACATTTGACTGATGGATAGATGCACTTGGAGGCCGCGAATCGGGGATATTCTCGAGCTCTGTAGAGTTTCTCCTCCAAGAGCGAGGCTTGGAATAAATTTGATATCGATCCTTGATCTTGGTATAAAGCTTGAGCAAAGTTGATTCTCCAGACCGTTCCTCGTCGTTGGCTCGCATCTTGTATATGCAATACATCATCACGAGCAAGAACACTGCAGATGGAATGCCGATGACGAGCTGAACAACCTTTTGGGTTCCGTTGAAGCACATGACGAGAAAGGCGACGAGGAATCCGACGAGTCTAGGTGATACGGCAGATGGGTTAATGTATTGAACATTGATTTAAACGGCATGTAACTCACGACCAACTGAGAAGTGCGTATGGGAGACTGTACATTACTGCCAGCTTGCTGCATCCGATGTCCATAAGCATGTCATAGTTCTCGGTGATCTGTGAAGTGGGTCAAAACTCAGGACACCAACAACGATCCTAGAGAAAACTCACTCGTTCGTCGAAGCGTTCCCACCCTTTGATGCGATGGTATCGAGAGAATAATTGGCCAAGAAGAATACTACAAACGCTTAGGACAATCGACAGGTAGCTACATATCTGAGCAGCAGAACGCGGTTTTGGGTCTTCACCGTTATCGACAATTGGTATCGCGAGGAATGCAACATTGGTGGCTAAGATTACAGTTGCCTTTAGAAGGAAAAGTTCAATATCCAGACCGTGGAGCGAGGAAGTCCCAAACTCACGATGATAGTCAGCTGTTGCCATTCTTGGTGCAATTCTCCAACGAATGTTCTCCAAGCCTCAAAAAACACGTTGCCATCGTTCATAACATTGCGTAACGATTGGTAGTATGTCTCTGGGGTATAGAAGAGGAGGGGAGAGACGAGCTGTATGAATCTCGTCCGTGGGAGATCATCCGAGTCGTCGTATAGGAAATCGTTTCGATACCATCTTGCATTTGGCTGTCCATGGTAGTTATCGAACCTGTGGAGTGCTGAAGTACAAGTCAGGTCTGAACAGAGAATATTACGTATAAGATCTCACCATTAAGCGACATGATGTTCCCTACGTGTGCGTCTTCAGTAGTGTAGGAAGGAGTAGACTGGTTTCGCGCACCTGCAATGTACATGAAGTACCCAATCTCGCTGCATAAGGTCTGTTTGGCACCAATGAACTCTCTTGGTATGGCGTCGATAATGGTCAAAGCTTTGTTAACTTCGTCGGTGCTGTATTCAGAGGTCGTGTTTGCATTGAAGAGCTGGTCTTTTCGGTGTTAGTCGAAATTATGGAGATAAAACCAGTTGTTCTTACCGTTGCAGGTGAATAATAAAAAGCCTTTGATCTCTCGGACGATGTGGATAGGAAGTGTCTGGATGTGGGGGAACAGCTGGAAGTGTACCCTGCAACAGCAGTGTTTGTCAAATGGTCCACCTAGCCGGACAATTGTAAGTCGCAATTCCCTCTTCGAGACAAAGTTGAGATATCTTACCAATGAGGTCCGAATACATACCAAAACTCTGCTTCCATTAAATGTCCTGAGACAAACATGTCAATAATATCCAATGGTCGGACTGAAGCTTCAACAAACTGATGTGCGAATGTGACCATACGTGTGTAACGCGCTTGAAAAGGGGCCGAACGTGCTTCCCCTCCGCCCAAAACAGACATCGACCTTGGGGAGTAGCAAGGTAGTAGCCGATCCTGCGCCTGTCCCATCGGATATCGAGCACAAGCTGTGTATCTGGAGGGGGTGTTACCCCGTCATATTTGAGTTTCTGGAATATCTGGTCCATTGTCCCAAGGACAATTCTGTAGTTATCTTCATCAAGAATATTCGCATTCGTCAAGACATTCTGGCGCATATGATGTTCAGGTTCTGAAACTAACAGAGATCACGATGAAGTTGAACCACACCTTTTCCGTGTTATAATAATACAATGAACCTTGTGGATGAATGAAAGTATTCCAGCCCGTTGGGGTCAAGTCACTTAGATTCCGGAATGAGCTACCACGAGCACAAATCCCACTGAAGGAGGGTTCTTACGGGGTAAAGTCCGTTATATAAGGAGGGATGTATCCAGTTGACGCATTTTGAGGTCTCGAATGAGGATGAGTTTACATTGTTGGAAAGATCATGGCATCACTGACGTTAGTTCGGGATGGGTATATGGGTTTGTTACATCAGGAGGTTCACTGTATTTTATACTGAATAAAAGGCTACTATCGTCGACAAAGGCCACTTACGTTCGCGAAATAGGCCATCGCCTCGGAACGAGTTGTGCAGCAGAAATTGGGTGTATCGATTCAAAAGGTTCCTGCAAAAAGTTTGAGTACGGTGGTCTCTACCGTACGTGTTCGACTCACGGGTGGCTGCCACGCGAAGTTGTATGCTGAGCTCTCCGATGAAGCTGTATCCGACTCAGCTGAGGGAGCAGGTTGCTCAGCACTCTCTTCGACAGGAGATTCACGCATAACATCGCTAGCTGGGTCACCTAGACTCACCACAGCGGTAGAGCTAATGTGCGTCGATACTTGAGTGCTAGTCTGTTGAGGTGAATGAGAGTGCGCTGCTGGTAAACTCGAGCACGTCAGAGTTTCCCTTTGAGTTTTATGAGAACCCGAGGAGGGGCGGGAAATGAGCGCCAGATATAGATCATGTAGTAGTCTAATGGAGGATGTCAAAGTGAATTTACTCCTCAGGCTGAGGAAAAGTTTGGACAATTTCAAATCCACAGCCAGCAAGACACGGGTACCACCACAGAGGAGTAAGCATAGCAGAACGGATTTCAGTCGTTTGTTTTGACAAAGGGAGAGGAGCAACGGTGTCATTGCAAAAGAATAAACCAACGCAGGTTTCAGAGCATGTAAAAGAGAAGCATACAACGATGAGCCATCCAGGTCAAGACAGACAAGCTCGGTCACAGCTCTGAAGGTCGGCGACTCAGGACTAGCGCGTAGTATTGGCATCAATCCTCGTGCACGTGTCATTTGACGCGAGGGGCAGTGTCATTGTCAATGTTAGGCAGTGATTGAGCGGTGATGCCGGTTGACCTGTTTTGAGTTGGGCCTTGCCTCAAGGCCTCAAGGTTGGCGATGGACAACTTTGTAATTGTACCATCTAATTCTGCCCTACTACCACACGCCCTCCGCCCACTACAACGCCTTGTAGTATAAACGACCCCCAAGACCCACTTTTGGATCCGTCCTTGCACTTGCCTCACGCCTATACGACGACAACCTGCTGATCTCTAACGAAGTATAGCCCAACTTGAACTGTCTTTTCAGGACGTAATTTCGGTCAATTGCCACTGTTCCAGCTACAATGACCCCAGAGTTCTTGCGACAATCCCATACATTATTCCAGAACTGCTACTCAACTCGCTCCTCGACAATGCACCCCGTGGTACCGATAAGGATGGAAATGGCAAGATGGGCACGCTCTTCTCAATTGACCCCGAGAAATAGATGGATCACCTTGACTGCGGTTTGTACTGATAGCTCTTGCTTCTAGATCATTCCTTAACATCTCTGCCAGAATAAGCCAATTTCACATCTTCTGCAACGACCGTGTTTATTTTTGGCGGTACTCGTCGCTTTAATTGCCCTTCAATCGGATTTTCGTCGCGATATCACGAATCAAAATCTCAGACATGTCTTTTCAGCTACAGGATCCAGTCCGGCGGCTGAGATCTTAGTGGTGGACGGCATGAGAGACGGAACAACGGTAATGACGTTTCTTCCCTGTATATCTTTCATTTTTTGATGCTTTCGTATGGAATATAGACTTTGAGATCTGCAAAAGTTCGTGGTCTTTTCCAATGGGGAAGTCGCGCCCGTGGAGCTGCACGATCATCGACTTCAGGTTCAGGGAAGGGAAAGCCTGAAGATTCCAACTCTGACAGCAAACTTTCCCCTTCGCGCCGCGGTAGCGAGGACTCTACTAAAACATCCGCGTCCGGAGGTTCATCGACGTCATCCTGTGGTCCTCGTTGGTCTTCAAAATCCTCTCGTTCGGATGATCATGACTACGGCCCGGATTGGGATTGGTGAAGGCCCGCTGCGCTAGCAGTTTCGTACTTTTTGTGAGTTCGCTCTGTAATTATTCGGATATTCTACTAACAAGAGCCAGAAAGTGATACCTTATTTGTAATAACACAGGATTTGATGAGAAAATAAGCTCTTTTTTACCAACTCACATGGTAGAAGCAATGACCTCACTCCTGAAAGTATCATGGTTGCTCAACACAAAGATGCCGCCGCTCGAATTTCGGGAAATTCAAGGACAA
The DNA here is from genome assembly GCA_027627405.1 of Leucocoprinus birnbaumii. NCBI lineage: Eukaryota > Fungi > Basidiomycota > Agaricomycetes > Agaricales > Agaricaceae > Leucocoprinus > Leucocoprinus birnbaumii. The sequence continues at coordinate 9,908 of JANIEX010000343.1, forward strand.
ACGCTTGTTTCTCCAAATCATTTCAACTTATTCAACCCTCTTGTCGAAACGGAGATTTCGGAGTGGTAAAGGAACCAAGGAACACCACCTAGATCCGCCTAGAAAAGAGGCTCTCCGTGACAAAGTCCCCGATAGTCAATTTAATAGCCTGCCTTCGATTTCAGACGACTTGGTAGACAGCAGTCCTTCACCAAGGGTGAGTTGCCAGTTTACCAAGATTTCAAGAAATAACAGGTGACAAGAAAATCTCGAAACAAGGCCACCAACGACTTGAACCATTTATGGAAATCTGCATTCTCGGCGCGGCATGATGAACGACTTCCCTCCCATGACCCGTTGCTGAAACTATTAATTATTTATAGAAATGTTCCTGTATTCAGCTTCATAATACTCTCATGGCTTCAGATAAACACCCAGTACGAAAGGCTGCGTGCCCCTTAAGCACACGATTATGGTCTCTCATAACCATTTTCTGACTCTTTTGTCCCAGATTCAATGTTTTGTTGGCCCGGACATTCACCGAAAGCAACGTATAAATGTTCCTCATGCAGGTCCCAATACTTCAGCGAAAAAACCCTCTACAGAGTTTTGCACAGCTAGAACCTCCAGATGTTCCCGAAACACACACTCGCCGCTCTCACTTTCGTCGCAGTGGCTTTGGGCCAGAATATCGGCACCAACCAGGCGGAAAATCATCCTCAACTCTCATGGCAGACTTGCACTGCTGGTCGGGGCTGCACTGCTGCCGGAGGTGGTGCCGTTGTCCTCGACTCCAACTGGCGCTGGACTCACAACGTCGGTGGGTTCACCAACTGCTACACTGGTAACACCTGGGATAGCACTCTCTGTCCCGATGGTGTTACTTGCGCTGCCAACTGCGCGATCGACGGTGCCGACTATGCTGGTACCTACGGCATCACTACCAGTGGTAACGCCCTCACTCTCAAATTCGTCACCTTCGCCCAGCAGAAGAACGTCGGCTCCCGAGTCTACCTCATGGCTGACAACACGCATTACAAACTCTTCCAGCTCCTGAACAAGGAGTTTACTTTTGATGTTGACGTCTCTCAACTTCCTTGCGGCCTCAACGGCGCGCTCTACTTCTCTGAGATGGACGCTGATGGTGGCCTCGCTCGCTTCTCTGGCAACAAGGCTGGCGCCCAGTATGGTACTGGTTACTGCGATTCGCAGTGCGCTAGGGACATCAAGTTCATCAACGGAGTGGTGAGCTTTTCATCGTCGCTTCATTAGATATCAACCAGCTAATTTAATCCACTACAGGCCAATTCTGAAGGATGGGTTCCTTCGGCCAGTGATCCCAACGCTGGAACCGGCAACTTTGGCGCCTGCTGCAATGAGATGGACATCTGGGAGGCCAACTCCATCTCTACAGCCTTCACTCCTCACCCTTGTACCGTTGACGGACAAACTCGCTGCAGTGGTGAGGACTGCGCCATCAACAGTCGCTTCGACGGTATCTGTGATCCCGACGGTTGTGATTTCAATTCCTTCCGTATGGGTGTCAAGAATTTCTACGGTCCTGGTATGACTGTCGACACCACTCGTCCCTTCACTGTCGTCACTCAATTCCTCACTAACAACAACTCTACCTCCGGTACACTCACTGAGATCCGTCGCCTCTATGTCCAAAACGGTCGCGTTATCCAAAACTCCAAGACCAACATCCCAGGCATGGCCGCCTTTGATTCCATCACTCCCGCCTTCTGCGACTCTCAGAAGTCAACTTTCGGTGACACCCCGAGCTTCCAACAGCACGGTGGCTTCGCCAACATCGGCAAGGCTTTGCAGAAGGGTATGGTCCTGGTTATGTCGCTCTGGGACGACCACTTCGCAGATATGCTGTGGCTCGACTCTAACTACCCTATTGGCGCTTCCGCTTCCAAGCCTGGTGTTGCTCGTGGTACCTGTGACCAGCAATCTGGCACCCCAACCACTGTCGAAGGTCGCTCCCCCAATGCTCAGGTCGTCTTCTCCAACATCCGCTTCGGTGACATTGGTTCAACCTTTGCCTGAGCATCTGATTGAAGAATTCTAGTGAGCACACCTAGTGGTATACATTTCATCCTCTGACATGACATTCAGATACATTGCTATCTTAGCTAGAACAAAAAATGTTTTGCTCGGTCTAAACACATATGATTGGTTGATACCCGTTGATCCTTGATACGAGCTGGCTCCTTCTGTATGAAATGATCGAAGTATGATTGCCTTTGTATTATTCTCCTGTAAAACACTATGTACATGTTCCTATTTGCCGTGCCAAGGCCTTGGGCCCAAGAGGTTCCCCTGACTTATGAGATCCGCTCGCCATCAGTCATCCGTCCATCCATCTGTGATCTGTCAGTACAAAGAAAAGCTCATGTATCAATCACGAAAAAAAACTGGAGTTTAAACTTGTCATCCGATGGCCGTGCGCAGCAGCGCTGTGGCTGTATAGCCAACGCCTCAAGTCAACTTAGACAAGCAATTTATTTTTCAGGGGAATCAATGCCATCGGTCGAAAGACTGTCATTAGTCGGGATCTGTCACAGAAACTGTCGTAGATCGAAGAGACTAAGTAAAAAGCGTTCGGAGCGGACTGTTCTCCAAAAAGTATGTACCACCTCCGGTAAGGAATTCGCAATCCAAATCACTTTTGTGAATGCAATCAAGCTGGAATGCGCTCCAGCTGAAGGTGCGTAAGCGTCCGTCTAGGACAAGCGGTAGACTCCTGCGAGAAGAAAAGTAAACGTCGCAGGGGGACAATAGTGCGAGTCCAGGAAATGAGTGAAGAAAAAAGTTGACGCGCAAAACTTTTTATGTATGTAGATCGCTCACGTGTTGAATTCGCACGCCTTGCGACGCTGATCTCGAGATCAGATTAAGATTTGAAACAGGTACATCATGGAAATCAACGATCGACGATCGCAAGACTACATAGTGGTAGTCTGTGGTAGCAGATAAATCGCTTTACACTCGAATACACTACAGTCTCTATCAAATAAAGCCAGCTTTTCTCCAATCTATTAGGTACACGAAAAGTACACGAAGGGAGTAATTTTACAACACACACATATAATTCCAAGCAATCCCAAACAAAACAGCCGACGATTAGATCACATACAGATAAACACAAAAAAACTTTGAAGGATATCCAGAGTACATTCAGGTTGAGGGGAGAGAAATGCCACCTGGCGTTTGAAAAAGGTACACGTAAATAGAACAAAGGGTTAGGAGTTTGGAGTGGGGGGGGTGCAAAAGCCTCATTAGGAGCTATGCGATTGCTCGTTTGGATCGAAGAGCACGTTCATACCCGTGTTCTGTTGAAATTGAGGGTACCAGAGGAAAGCATCTGTGTTGAAACCTCTATCAGACACATAATCAGTAAGATCATCCAGGAACCCACTCACTACTGTTAGACTGTCCCCAATCATATGAATTCGAGCCGCCGCCACCAAGCGTCTGCAGATTCTGCAAGAGGTAGCTATCTCCATTCAACGGAGGCATTAACATGTCGGACATTGTTCCAGCCGTTGAGCCAACCCCTTCGTTTGTGGTTCCATCGCCTGCCATATAACTTAAGCCCAAAGCGGGCATGGCAGTATCGAGTCCTGGGAAGTATGGGTCTGTAGCGCCAACCCCTACAGGTGCAAAGACGTCAAAAGATCTCATTTCCTGTGAGGGCGGTGGAGATAGCGAACCACCAGATCTGGTTGGTGACGGCTGGGTGGAGATTGGAGCCAAAGTTGCGTGGTCGGAGAGTTCTGGAGTGGCCCCAGCCGACTTCGTCATGCGAGCTCTTCGGGGAATCGAGTCTTGGCGAAGGACCGGAGATTGAAGAAGGTTTCGGAGGAAGCGTGCATAGAGGCCGGGTCCATGGCGTTCATCGATGGCGATGTCCTTTGAGCTGAGGAGCTCAACGACTCTTTGAACTAGACCCTTGATTTCTGCACGAGTTTCTGGGCTTAAGTGGGAGGCGAAGCGAGGTTGCAGTAGCTATGTGGAGTATGAGCTTGAGAATGGAGAATTGTATACTGCGACAATGATGTGCCTACTTTGATCAAGAACGCTGAGGCAAAAGTCACAAAAATACTCTGAGCCTCTGGGCCATGACGCCACCAGAACACTACAAGAGACGATTGAGCTCCCCGTGCGTGAAGACTATCGAACATATAAGCACATACACTGATCGGCACGGCAGATTTCGTCGAGTACAGCGTGAACGACGTCCCGGGCTGCATTCAAACACTGAAGTTGTTGGAAGGCATTGAGATAAACGCGCATCGGTTAAACCGGCATAACGTACCCGATTCAAAAAAGGGTTCTCATCTGTCGTATTTTTGCCGAACGCATGTTGGAAGCCATACGAAAGAGCGATCAACCTGGAATAGCTGTAGGCAAGTCGAAGAAGTCCGATCCGGAATCTGTTGCGCGGAACACTCATGTCAGTGGTCTTCTCGAACAGAGTGAACCACCTATTTCCGAGCGCCATTAGCTCGTCATCAGTAGCTGTCGAAATTGCCTCAAAGTCCGCATTCTAAGCGCAGGGGCAATTAGATCATTACAGGAAACTGTTCGTCAGGAGTTTATCATACCTTGTTCAAGCCCGTTGGCTGTTCCGGATCATTGTGAATCTTCCCCATAAATGATGCCATGACCCTCAACTCTGCGTTGTACGCGCAAATATGGATGTCGAAGTGCTCAATATTGTATTCGGAGCTCTTGTACCATTCGGTCGAGTGATTCGCTACGTAATCTGCGTTGTTGATGATAGGCGGTTTTCCATACTGAGAACCCGTGGACCGATCAAGGTTGAAGCAGTTGAGCCAAATGCGAGTTCGGTTCAGGATTTCCCTTGCTTGCCACTCATCACGGGGTTTCTCTTTAATAGGAATATGAAGATTCAAATCAGTCGCGGTTCTAGGGTGAAATAAGTTAGTTCCGCAGTTCAGGTGCGATTAAGTATAAGACAGCTTTACCTGATAGCCAAGCCAAGGTATAACCAGCTTCGCTGTTCGGTTATACGGCGAGTAGGGACAGGATAGAGACTAAGTAGGATGTATGCCGCGCACATCTCGACGTTTTTTTGTTCCACCGATAAGGGCAGTACCGGCCGCGAGCTGGGCATAATGCATTAATTGCGGGTATAAATCCGAGCGGCCCTCGTAGAATCGTGAAGCAATTGCACAAACTTGGGTATGTCAGTGGATGAAGTACGGACGTAAACGCCTGGGCCAATGTTTACTTACTGACTGTGAACAAAAAGGGGCTTCGCACGGCTGTCAAGGGAGGTGTATAAAGCTTAGCATCCAAGAGTGATGTGGAGTCGTTCATCTTCTCAAAGTAGCTGGAGCAAAATGTTAGTCACATTGAAGGGCGACCCACACGAAAAACCTACATTGTAAAAAGCTTCTCAGCGTCGGATGTCGAAATCACACCACGGCTAAGGATGTGAGGCTGAACACGCTGGACGTTCTTGACGCGTTCGTCGTCGACTTCTTTGTCTTTCAAACCGTCAATCTCTGTAGCAAAGACTTTGACTGCGGAATACTCACTGTTCCAGAAATATTTTGCACTCGTGATTCCAGCGTTATCGGTAGTTTCGTTGGTGGGATCGGTGATGAGACTGAGCCTTCCCATAAGACCCCATGGTGCTGCCTCGTTGGGCATACCAAGTGGTTTATCGCCAGGGGTCTTCTTCCGAGACTGACCTGTGCTGCCAGCAACCGAAGCGGTTGTTGTGTTAAGGCTCGAGTTGGAACCTCGAGGTCTCAGCCGTTGACCTGTGGGTTCCAAGCTGTCCTCTGCAGTTTCAACTGCAATGCCATATCTATCCCCTTCGTAAAATGCGCCTTCGACATCCTCGTGGCCAACATGCTCATAGTCGTCATCGTCCCATCCCACAGATTCAGCGTCCTCATCCGAGAGGTAATTCTTGGAGATAGAGTTGCCAAATTGTAAAAAGCTCTCTTTTGCCTGAGCTAGCCAGTCCTCAATCGCTCGGTTGCCTTCGGTAAACACAGGGACATTGGGAGAGACACCTGGTTCATCGAAGCTGTCTCCCTCTGTCGAAGCAGCAGGGGACTGCAAGATAGCTGATGAATTCTCCAGATTTGGAGGTTGGCCCTGAGACCTCTGGCTCGCTTCAAGCTGGGCTATCAGCTTGTTGATTTGATCCGCCTGCAAGCGAATCTGGTTGATGAGATGTTCGCGCTTACTGTACAATCATGAGATATTATTAATGAAATCCGGAAGTGGGTCGCTTACGGAGGGACTCGACGCTTCTTTCTGCCAGGGATTACGCACTCATGGCCGCCGTTCAAACATCGCTTACAAGTTTCTGGATCTGTGATGAATTCGCATTTGACCTTGAGGTTTTTACAGCGGGCACACGCGCCGCCGCTGGAGACCGGGAAGTCGTTTTAGTATTACGCAGGCAAGAAATTTGAGGGACACACTGACTGTTTCTTCCCGCCCTCCTTTTCGGGGCTGATCTCCCCGTCCTGGTCCATGTCATCTTGGCTATCGGGGCGAGGGCGCTTCGATTCTTGGCGGGAGTATTGACCAAGCTGTGACTGATGAGCTCCCGGATTAGCCCTGGGGAACTGATTCTGTATCGGTCCCGGCGAGTCATGGACCAGGCCAAAGGATTGCAGCGGGGCGGTATTCAGAGAGAGATTTGGAGAAGGAGATTGGGATCCGAAACTGTAGACCTGACTGTGTCCTCCGCTTTGCGTAGTACCAGAGGATCCGGTGTATGGTCCGGTTTGCAGGTGTTGTTGGGGGGCACCGAAGGCATTGGTGAGGGATGAGGTGGCTGTTTGTGGATATTGGGTAGGGAAAGCGGGCTGGGATTGCTGGTGTTGTTGCTGTTGGCGATCAGAGCCAGAGTAGAAGCCAAAATCCGGCTGTTGTTGAGGAAAGCCGTTGGTCTGAGGCCATTGGTTGTACGGCCTGCCAGAGGTCATGGAGTGAGATAGACCGCAGGGGATTCAACAAGGACGAGGAGCCGAAGGGCGCGTGATGGTGGTAAGAGGCAAAGAACGGGAGACTTTTGTATGGCAAGATGAAAGGAGGGCAGATGGGCCGATGGAGTGTGTGAGCGAACCAGGCCAGGCCCTCCAACGACCCAGCCTGGTAGATAACCAAGATCGATCATTATGCATGTCACAACAACTCTCCCACGTGTGCTCAACTTTTTCCTCTTCCGCCTCATCCTCTTGCCCCTGTCGGCCTTACCAGGCTTCGCTTTGCTCTTGTGCGAGTGCTCATCCCCAACTGCACGTCCATGAATTCACGGAATTTTGCTTGAACCGCCCCAATATCTTCGATGGCATACCGAAAGGGGCCTCCACGTGGTCACAGCCACCGTCTTTGCGCTCTTTCGATCCTCGCAAGCTGTACTGTGGCTATCCCACTCTTCCTCTTTTGCTCGTTAATTCTCTTATGACGAATATTTCTTCGCAACTACGCTCTCCGTCTTTACACAAATGGTCTCGGTTCCGAACATCTTCCAGAACTCTTGTAATTCTGCACATGGACGCAGTGGTGGCCCTGCTCGTAATTATTATCTGTTAATTCTCCGTGTATAGATTGTCCATCGTCAGCGCTGACGAATTAGTTTGATTGTCCAATTATCCCTTGCTGTATCTGGTTTGCCGCGTTTGCTACGAGTCTGGTCTGGATCATCACTTGGCAGCCTACCCTTTCGTGTCTCTCTGTATTATGTTGTCAATCAGACAGATTTGGCGAGACTAGCTCAATTTCAGTGGTTCGCCTACCACATCCTGAAATATCTGCCGCTATATCACCACAGCTTTGGACTAATTGTTGAACTTGGTGGCTCTNGTGGTNAAAACTTGATTTCGTNCTCGACCTCTGACGTCAAAGCAGTTCACGGCCTTAACCGGAGAAGCGATTCAAACCTGAATAACCCAGAGACGCCCTCAAGGGTACACCCACAATCTGATCCCCTTTTGCCAATCGGCTCAATCTGGCAATCATCAAACTAGTCGCCATGGCAAGTATTCCCTCGGTCGGTCCCTCCCAACTCGTTCTCACCGTGTCCGCCGGATGCCTAAATCACTTACCGGGAAACCCAGGGCGCGCCGCCCAAGGTGCCACAAGAACAATATAGTTCTTTCGAATACGCTCAATATCTTCATTCCAAGAGGGAGCTAAGAGGATTTCTTCGGTCCTAACGTTCGGGCCTAGACGATCGACAATGTTTCGAAACTTTGATGTCATACCACTGCAATGTGTACTTTGAATGGGTCTTGATCTCAAAAAAATTGAATAGGCGCTCGATAGCTTGTGGTCTATTGATTATGGGCTGCCTTTGATTGGCTCCATCAAGGTGTATTTTAGTCCTCCAAACATTTATCATGACAAATTAACGTTTTGTTTGTGAGTGCTACAGGTCGCTAGCGGAACATCATTGATGAAGAAGAAAACCCTGTTTTAGACCAACAAATTCGCTGAGTTGAACTTCAGGTGTTCGCCATCAAGCTAACTCAAGGGCAAGCTACGACCGTATAAATGGTTGCCGGTTTACTTTGATGAAGGGTATGCCCAGCTAACATAACTGCTGTAGCGATTACCCAATACAGCATTTGCCATTGCAGTCGGGGACTGCACTTTACGGTTTGTCAGCTGTCATTCCCGACAATAACAGCAACATATATGGTCTGAAATCTTTGCTTGACATTAAAGCACATTGACTTCAAGCGATGTCTGGGGTCTAGACTGATACCTCATTTTGTGCGTCAGGATATAGAATAAAATAGCTCCTCTAGGTCGAGCCTGTAGTGTTACTTGTGTCCTAGATTGGAGTGATCTGCCCCATTCTCCGTTTACCAGTCAGACTCTAATTTCTCCGACGAGGACAATAAATGGATAGAAGCTGTCCTCATTACCGCTTTTAACATAGCTAGCTCCGCTCGTATCTACTCATAGCGACGCTGTAGGACGCTGTGTATAGTATTCTTCGACCAAGTGTTTCAGGGCTATAAACACGCGACTAGCCACATGTAGTATCTAAAACTTTCGTTCGAGTTTGTCCAATTTCCCGCGATGCTTGAGAGAGATCACCGGGAGAAGCCATCAATCCTTGTTCCGCTACGGTGATAGAATTCATTCTTCGGCAAAATAGAGCTGTCTGCACTGCCATCACCTGCCATTGCACCACGTTCCTCTACTATGCTTCTCCAGAGGTTGTTCCTGTGTTCTTGCTCAGAGTAGAAACACCTTCTCGTTTTGATATTAAATTGGCTTCTCCGAGCTACATTTCTCCTGTCTCGGGTCGGGACATGCTATGTCCGTGCCCGCTGTATGTCCGCCGTCCCTTGCTCTGCGAAGTATACGTCAGGTAGCTTGCGGTCAAATGTGTTCTGAAAATCCCTGATCGACTTTTACCTGATTTTGAAGCACTGAGGAACCAGTGGTATGGCTTCTTTTGACAAATGCCGGGCAGTCGGGCTCACGCATTCAGAAGATGGAGCTTTGTGTCCTCTCATGCAGGTTCGCGTACTCACAGAATGCAAGGATTCAATAAAAAAGTAATGGACGTCCAATATCCACAATAACCGCGTCTTAAAAACCGGACACACAGAGACAAAACGCCACAATAACAAGAGTAAGTAATGCGCTCTTCGGGCTGTGCCAGCGAGTAATAAAGAAAAAAGGGGATGAGTGGCCGATAGAGTGTGTTGTGACAGCGCTTCGGAAGAATTGGGACCTGACCATGGCCTGTCCGGCTCCGAGTTACCGTTTATGTACATTACATTACTGTATATAGTAAACAAATCAAAGGGAAGTCATGATGGAAGTCAACACAGCTCCGAAAACAAATGGATCAAACGCCCTGAAGTCAGGCCACTACCCCCTCGACGTCGGACTTCAACCCCGCCACCATCCCGATCCCGTCCCGCCACGTTTTACTCATTCTCGTCACGCGGTTACAATATCCCAAGTTTACATGTCGACTTCTTTACGACCTCGTCGTTGAAGAACCGACGCCTTCCATCACTTGATCATATGCTGACAGGCGCGGACGGGGGTTACGCGGTTTGGGTTGGACGGGGACGCATGTCAGGCCCACATTTGCGCAGCGAAGGCACGTCTTCACGTTAGGCGGGTATTCACATTTAACCTTAATTTTTCTGCAACGCTCACAAGCCCTATTGGGTTTGTCAATAAATTACAATGTATCAAACGGCCGCCCGTTTGAATTACTCGTACCTCTTACGGCCGCCTTCCAAATCATCTTGTCCGCTCCCTTCCCCGGAGTCGTTGTTTGCCTCTGCAGGCTCGATTACGATCTGGATAGGAGCAGAATGGCTCCCTCCACTCTGTGATGAGTAGTGTGCACCATTAGCTGGGTTGGTGGAGTAGCCGTATTGCGGATGAGATGCAGCTTGACTTGAAGCGTAAGCCCAAGCAAGCGCTTCTTGATCGGTGGCAAAGGAAGCGTAGGAAGGGTTGTTGTAGTAAGCCATGGAGGTTCTGAGAGTCGATGGAAGTGCTATGAGTCGAGATTTTGTTGCAGTTGTGAGCTCGTATTTATACGTACCAAGTGCTAACCACTCCGCATCATCCGTCACGGGTGTTTTCTTACTCCAAATCCGGCATGTGTAGTCCATTGTCTTTGCCAGCGATACCGTCAGCATCGGAATATGCTCCAAAGGCAAAACTGCTGATCGTAACGGAAGTAGAGGCCCTTGGGACAGGTGCCTTTAGCCGTGACTGTCAAGAATATTCGGAGACAAGCGCCTGCGATGCTCATCTCCGATCCCTCCCCATCACAATTATTGTCCATGGTTAGAACACAACAGTTCATCAGTTACGCGTTTCGATGTCGACCTGATTTAACTATTTTGACGCTCGACCCTAATGAACTGTCGGGAGAATTGCTGCATTGATTATTGCCAACCACTGCACCGCATATCCAATTGTTAGATCTCAGGGAACAAGACGCAGAGTATCTTGGATGCATCAACTGTGGAGTCGAGTCTCGAGTATCTAACCAAATACGAACTGTTTTCCGCATAATGGCTGCCGAAGCACTGTAAATGCTGACATTGATCGACGAATGTCAGGAATATTGCCCTAAGGTTCGAGGCCTTATTCAATAAACGCCCGCCAGGCACGGACTTTAAACTTCCAACTGACATGACGGCCCTGCGGTTCCTTCGCATGGGCAATCGAGGCACACTGAGGCACACAAGTCGTGCTGGTCCTGTATTCCGAACATCGCAGGCGTTCATTGATACTGTCCACTCTGCCGAGCCTATGCGCGGGCGTGGCGCTCAAGTCTGCTGAACGGTTATCTACTGAAGAAGAAAATTTGACAGAGACGTTGGCACTGACAGGCCACTCACCGCCCATATCATAATGTGGTATTAGCGAGGTTGATTCAGTCAATCGATGAAATATTCGCGTTGGTCTGCGGACAATCTCGAGCTGAGAACAAAGGCAACTGGGCTCATCAGCATTTTCAGATGTAAACTCGTGGAAGTATGCATGAGATTCGAGATCTCTTGATGATTCTTTCAGAAACATGAAATCAAAACGCCTTGGCTCTTGGATGCGATATAACAAGCATACTTGGGAGTACAACATTGAAGTAATGAATATGTGCGTCACAGGGGCTTTTAGAGCCGACGACAGTCTGGACCTACGTACGTAACGGGATATGAAGCATTGCGGGATCGGGGTGTACCTTTCTTTCCCGTTCTCCTACTGCTTTTGAGAGACTGGATAGCCACAGCGAACGTGGCGACGCGTTCATGCCCAGTAGTTTCCGCTGAGCACAGGATATGCTTCGGAAATTATCCTAAAGTAGATAGCGGGGATCAGATACATAACCGTGATGACCATAAATAGAAACATCATCCCAACTGGTTGCCGGATAGATGCCGTCGAAGTAGGCGAATCAAGCCAGGATTTACACGAAACAGAACGGCGGTGGCGAACAGATCACCTCTCTATGTTCGTATTGAGGCTTCGAGGGGTCTTTGCCTAGACATCATGAAAGACGCCCCGGAATTGTTCGATGCTGTTCTCTGAGTCCGTGCACCGCCTTTCGCGCCCACCGTCTCTGCCTTTCTTCAACTCCAGTTCAGATATCGGAGGCCACAGTATGCGGCTAGACTCACACGGAGTAAGGTTTTTGAGATGGACGCTGAGATGGTAGAACATCGCGGGGAGAATGAGAGTCCAGTTCCATGGAGATGTGGTCAAATGTCGGATGATGTTGACTACGAAAACATAGTCGGGAGAAGTTGATCCAAAGACGTAGATTCGAAAGGATTGGGAAAATGGAGAATTAATACCGCCGTATCCTGGTGAATATGCTCATATAGAACACCGAGTCAGATCTGAAGCCAGCGGTGTAGATTCCGCCAACAGAATTCGAACGAATTATTCTATCCTTCGAGTATTGACAGAGTCAGAGATTGATCCTATGTGCGTCTTCAGATTGATAACCTGGGTCTGCACATCGTCTCTCAATCCATTGTGTCGGAGTAGCCCTCTCACGGATCGGTCTGCGACATTTTTACATCGTGTTTGGGTAGGAGAGCTCGGTATCGGTTGTCCATATGTTGTTGGTCACGGTTTCCAGAGATGTAACTGCCAGACAGATGGTAAAGAGACAGATGAATCGATGAAATCTTGCCTCGAGGTACCGTAGTGACAACAATAGGCAGTAGCTAGCTGGAACACGGATCAGGGTGGGATCCCGAGCCTTCAAAGATTAATCAAGTCTGGCTGTGGCACCACAGCTGATTAACGTGCCGCTTTCTATCTACCATAAGTCGAGAGCGGAACCGCCGAGAAGGATGCTGTTAAAATGAATAGTATGCCTTCAGAGTAACGCCAAGGTACCCGAAATAATCTCAGAGAAACCTGGAGAGAAAGACAATTTTTGGGTTGCGGTGATGGTGCTAGAAACTTTTTCGGTGTAGTCCAAAATAGGCTTTCGGATCAGCCAGTGATAATCCCGTGGCATTTGCCGGTCAATGTTCGAGTCCCTACGACAGGACGACGAAGTTACTCATGCACATGGTATTTTGATAATATATTGTCCAATGTTGGGGCATTTTGCGAAATCAGTTCCACCCTCCCAAGCTTCCGCCACATCTGATTCATCTACTAGGTTTGTTGTCAAGTCAATAGCCTGAAGGATGTGTGCAATCGCCTGGATCAATATACTGATGCAGCTTCTCTCAATGCACTACAAGTGTCATCATGTCAGTTTACTGTGTCCGAAAGAAGTCTGATATCATGAATGGATGTATGTGGTAATGTCAGAAGGTCAGTTTGTTGCGACTGTTAGTTTTCTGTATGTCAATTCAATTGGTAAGTTCTGCTCATGAGACACACCTCGGAAGGCTTCTTAATGATTTCCCGAGTCATCGGCGGATACAAAGCCCATTGCATCGGCAAGCTCAATCGAACCACATTGCGCAAGAAGACCTCTCGCTGTACTCAACAGCCGACGATTCAGGACCAGATCTGAGCGGCCCGACTCGTGTGACTCCGAAGCAAGTCTTGGAAGCATCGCGGAATCTGAAAACGTTCGAAGCGAACGTCGACACAGATTCGCCGCTCTGTAGTACCTCATCTCATGGAGCGGAACGCGATAATGGATCCACAATCTGTGTCCGACGTCTCGTTTTCTAACAATTAAGGAGTCATGACTGATGCAACTCTGCGAACAAAGCAAACGGATCGAGGTATGGATCATAACTTCAAGCGGGCGCGAGATGTTGAGATGCTGTAACCTGCAAGCTATCGTGCACTTGTCATGCTCCAGAAGCTCAAGGAACACCAGCTACAGCCTCAGGCAATTGAAGAGTCCCGGTGCACCACGAGAGAGTCCGCGCAGATCTTCGACAATCAGTGACCGTTGATAATTATCCACTGCGGCGATCAATCCCCAGTTGAAACTAGGAAAGATGAACGCGTTACTTTCGTGGCTGGTCCAACATCTGAGTCCGTTATGTTTTGTTGTTCTTCACGTTGAAGCTCCCACGTCGGCCGTCGTAAGAAATGTTTAATCGTGTCAGGGGGAAAAAGCTCGATTTCAGGATTGTACAAAGAGAGTGAGATACCAGATCATCATTTGGCGGTCGTCTGAAACACCCAAACAACGTAGGTTCAAAGAAAGAGAAAAAAAAGCTACATCAAGAAACCTCCGTCTGACGGTAATGACACGGGAATTCACACATGGATAGAAGAAATTGAAACAGAAGAAGCAACGAAGGAAAAAACCAAGCGTAGAAAATGACCAGAAGGTAAAATGCGTTACTGTATGTATGATTGAATACTATATTATCTTCCTATTCAATGATTCTCTTCACATGTGGAAACGAGGGAGCGAATGAGGGTATGTGCTCCGGAGTGGGTAATGGAAGTGAGTAAGACGTGGTGGAGTGGGTTCCAGGAGACCAAGGGATATAGCCGGAAAGGAAGTACAAGTGGCGACCAGCAATTGCGTAACAATATACAGCGACGCAGAATTCGAAAGTGGAGATAGTAGTATGATGGAACAAAGGAAAGAAGCGCTCCAGGCAAACGATACGCCCAGTACCGCTCGAACAATAAAAAAAGAAATATGCACATTAATAAAATTAGAAGTTGAATCATGATCTAGTTTTCACAGTCCGATCCGATTCGGCAGTCACGTACGACTCGAGGGTCGGCGTTGAATGTCCAGCTGTAGATGGTGGCAGAGGGAACTCCTTGGTCATATCGCCACTTTCGGTAGTATCACTATACATCGACGTCGTCGAGTGGACTGAAGGCTGCAGGGGAAGCAATCCGCAAACGGGCCTGCACCTCCTCCTCTGTAGCAGCACCGTCGAGAGCGGCGATCAAGGATGCCATCGCATGCTCGCTGCTTGTTGACGATGACGTTGAGAGTGACGCGTTGTGATTTGCAAATGCCGGTCGTGGCGGCACAAGGGGTGAGGTGGGTGTGGCGTTGCTAGCAGTCACAGTTGGCACGGAGGTAGTTATGGTGGGATAAGGAGCTGAAAACGGAGTTGAGGCGGGTGCATTTTCATCGTCAAAGGGGTCGATAGCTCTGCCTTTGCCCTTGTCAAGTTTTGGCACAGGGACATGAACCGACGACACAGTGGATTCACTGACGCTTCGAACTTTGGATGCCCTGGAAGTCTTTGACGCGAGAGAGTTTGATCTCGATCGCCGTCTCGGTATATCTTCATGTGCACCAAAGAAGGGATTGCCAGAGCTCTTCCGCCTCTCGTGAACTCCTGCTTTATTCTCGTCCGCAAAGGGGTTGATGATTTCGGCGCTCTGACCTTCCATGTTGACAATCTCAGCACTTTCCCAATGATGATGAGGGGCGGTAGCTGGAGGAGTAGGTATGGCCATGTTGAGAGAAGGGGACATCGAACCAGAAAGGCGCTCTGATTGAGTCCGTACAGATAGGAACGACCCTTGCCCAGCATCATCCCAGGTGTTACTGGCCGTGAAAGGCTTTGGGCTAGGCATGGAGACGTTTTCCCGACCGGTGTTATACATGGAGTATGGTTGGGCGAAAGGATGGGACATCTCAAACTGCACGGGTTCTTCTTCGGTGTGGGTATACGCCGTCCGGACGCTCGGTGCTTTGTTGAACATAGTAAGCTTCTCCATGGGTCCAACAGACTCCTCTGTCTTTGTCCGACCTTCCCATTTGTCGTCTGGGTTTCTGTCCTCTAGTTTGCCCCAGGGTTCCCGATGCGAAAGGCGCCGCTGCATATCAGCACGGGCGTTCATAGGGTCACGACCCTTGGCGCCATATTGTGCTTTCAGAGCGCGATGATAGCGGCGGTAAAACCACAAACCCAGGCAGATGAGAGCGACCGCGCCAACGAATGCACCGACGCAGGAAGCAATGACTGTGCTCAGAGCTATAGGTGATGCTGAGGTAGAGGCGGCTTCCACGGATGGAGAAGGAGATTGAGAAGTCGAGGGTTCTGGGGTGATTGTGGGAGGAGCTGTGATGGTAGGCGTGATACCAGAGGCAATCTCTGGGGCAGTGGTGAATCCTCCACCATCTGGGACTCCCGTGTCGAGCTGCAGAGTTGGTGCTGCTGTCCCCTGATTAGGATCGGCCTGGGTAAGAGCGCCTGTAATACCGGAAGCTGTCGGAGCTGCGCCTGGTATTTCTTGTCGATGGATTATTGCATGGTTTTTGCGACGCGGAAAGCCCATAATTAAAGGAGAGGAGGAGAAAAAGGAGCGACTGCGAGTGATAAACTCGGCTTGGGGAAGAAAGAAAAGTGAAGACGATTCTTCGCCGTCGCTGTCGCCCAGTCACTCGTTCCGTGACATGTGTGACACATCAGAGGCAACCCATCACCGCAAGCCCGCAACCACTCCACCCTCCCACACTAGCCTTTAATTGACTACCCTCACGTAAATTTTTATGTGGCGGCCAATTACACATCCTGTATCTTGTTCTTCAGCTGGTCCTTGTTAAAGCTGAAGGCAGATTTTCTGCTATCTATAGTTACTCATGCCGTTCCCTGACATCATAACAATCATGCGCGTAGTGCCTAATAGACCATCTCATCATGACGAAACACATGGTCCCTGCCATCTCGCCGTTTCAGAGCCTTGTGGGAGATTGGCCGTGGTTTTCTCAGCGACATCAACCCTACAAGGATCTCAGCGCCCATGACAAAAACATAATGTGTTATGTAGACTTCTTGTATTCAATCTTGTATCCATGAAAAAACCTATCCAGTATCTGTGTAGCTTGTCTAGGGTATAGGCTTGGCCACCCAGGACCATCTGAGCATCCTTGAGAATCATACGAAGATCTTCGGGCCAAGGTCGAAGGACAGGCATTAGTTCGGCAAAGGAATTATGTACCATCACTTCTTTGTTCTACCATCACTTCTTTGTTCAAAGTTTCTTTTGCAAGAGCTGTACCTTCGAGAGAATACACGAGAGGCTGACTGCTTAATCAAAAACGGTATCCCACCTTCTATTTTGGGATGCGTTGCCAAGGCACCTGAAAAGGAAACCGAGCCACAAATTCGTTTAGGTTCTCTCGTTCGTCACTCACTTTCAGCGACCTTTACAGGTCTCGTCCAGTTCCACTCCTTTTTTCTTCTGTATATGTGCACGACTTCAC
The DNA here is from genome assembly GCA_027627405.1 of Leucocoprinus birnbaumii. NCBI lineage: Eukaryota > Fungi > Basidiomycota > Agaricomycetes > Agaricales > Agaricaceae > Leucocoprinus > Leucocoprinus birnbaumii. The sequence goes on from JANIEX010000343.1 coordinate 27,060, forward strand.
GTCCTGACCACTTCACTCTTTGAATTCTACTTTTTTTTTCTTGATTGGCATCCTCACAGCTTTATAGCCAAACCCGACACAAACTGTCATCAACTTGCTCGTCATGCCTATCATTGCATTATCCAGACGTGCTGCCGAGGGCGCGCTCCAGAACGGTAGCGGGAGTATCTCTGCGATGTATATCATTGGTTTCTCGATCGCCGGGGCAATTTTTCTGGCTATCGTTCTATGGCTCGGCGTTTATCTCTATCGTAGACGCCGCGCAAGACAACGCCAGAGTCGGATGGGTGCCGCTTTCCTTTCAGTCCGTGGGCTAGTCAAAGAGGACAGCTTTGATGAGAAATACTCTCCTTCGTGCGCCGAATTTTTTGCTGATAAGCTGGGGCTGACGGTTAACTTATGCCCACAGACAACCCAACTCTCCGATGAATTTCAACCGGAGTAACATGGGTTCCAAGGTCGTTTTGCCTACGAAGGCTCTTATCAAAACCTCACAGGAGCAACTCAGGGCCGAACGCGATTACATTGTCGCACACCACCAGACATCCAATAGCACGCCCAAACCTTTCTCCTTCGCTCTCCAAACCTCCCCTTCTCCTCGGCCAACCTCAAGCAATGAACGCCTTTCCGTCGCGCGAGACTCTTACTCGCCTGCTTCACGCATGTCCCGATTTTCTGTGTTTTCCACCAACTCGTCTTACAATGAATCGGTCATTTCCGGTACATCTGGTGACGCCGCCGGCCGTTCAATCCGCAAAATCCGACAGACATTCAGCCCGGTCCTTCCGGATGAGCTGCTCGTGTCTCCAGGCGAGCAGTTGATGGTACTGCAATCCTTTGATGATGGTTGGTGTGTTGTTGGTAGGGAGAGTGGGATTTTGATGCCACAACCGAAGAGTCTTTTCGGTGGTTCTCGCGCTTCCAGGGCGTTTACTCCAACATTGTTGTTCGGCCATGGAGGTGCTGGAGTTGGTACAAGAAGTGGTGGAAATGTCGAGCTGGGTATGGTTCCTGCTTGGTGTTTCTTGAAACCTGTGAAAGGTCTCAGAGCGGAGAGACCGATGAGGAGTAGCAGCTTGGGTGTGACGGTCCAGATGGATGGTCTTGGTGTGGTGGATAGAAACGACACGATTTCGTGGTCAAACTTCTAAACACTGCAGTCGGCCTCCCCCCACCGCCACCCCATCCTTGCACTCGGCCATTGCCTTGAGTCATAGCATCTTGAATTGCCCCCTCGCCTTTTTGCCCTATCTTGCTTCTCAAGCATAATAATACCCCCATCTATTCTCTGCCTTTCAGACCCCCCTTTTTATGCCTCACTGTGAACCTATACCCTGCAACTGTCACGTAGAATTTCTCTGATTTTATATTCCGACTTTGAACAGTTCGGAACCGTAGCACGGCTGGAACCATGTTTCTAAGCCCGTCCATCTTGTTTATTCTGATGGTCAGATGCTAGGCATCTCCATGTACATCGTCTGGTTACGACCATATTGATTGGAGCATTCATGCTCACCCTCGCTGTCGCTTTCCTTGTTTGTACAACTCGTCTGTGTTGTGAAATTCTACGTCGATTAAGTAGATAGATAGTAAAAGTCATTACTAGCCTCTATTGATATCTAACTCAAGCATCGTGTACTTACCTTTTAGTTCGATGCAATTTGATTCTCGTGTCGAAGTCCTACTCAATGGAAGCAAGATGCCTAGGTGCCGAGCTCAGGGAAGTTTTTGATGCTATCTTAGCAATCGACTTGCGCTTGGTGAGCCAGTTTGCTCTCAGTCGAGTCAATCGAAGTCTACTTCCCAAATATTTCATGCAAATCATCAGTGAGGTGGACAGCAACAGAAGAATCCGCGTTACGCGTCCTTTCGGCATGTGCTTAATGAATCTTCACAATCAGAAAGCCCTTCTTCCGATCTATAATTAAGTTTGCAGTCCGATCATTTAACGGATCTGTGCTTTACGCTATTCACGCAATGTTCAAAGGCGCTGAGGAAGACGTTAACAAGGCTATGTCACCAATGGGATTCTTGGAGATTCTTGGGGTACACGTATGCTATCTGGCAGTGAGAGGTGAGAGAACTTGAGCCGATTAGTCGGCTTCTCGGGTTGATGATGAGTCGCTTCAGACTCTATGCTCGGATACTGAGATTTGCGAGTCACCGGTCTCGAAACATCACCATATACGTCATCAAAGAATTAGTGGTTCTCTGAGGTGGACAATATATAATTAAGCTGAGGTTCCTTCGGTTCTGGCCAACAAATCCACTTTTCAACATTCTTCAGTCTTCTCCTAGTCATCTGTGACTATGTCTAGCGCATCTGCTTCTCAACTTGTTTGGCTGATCACCGATACCTCGTGTGTTTAACTCTTACCGGTATCACCTGCACCGTGTAACCACAATCCCTAGGTCGGGATTTGGTCGTGAACTGGCTCTCGCTGCTCTCAACCGTGGTGATAAAGTCATTGCGACGGCTCGTGCACGCTCTTTGTCGTCACTTGACGGTCTCAAGGCTAAGGGTGCCGAGGCCATCGAACTTGATGTTACTGCTTCGCTAGACGTGCTAAAAGGTGCCGCTGCGAAAGCCGTTGGGATATACGGAAAGGTAGATATCCTCGTCAATAATGCTGGTGCGTTTTACGAAAACGCTTTTTGCAAGGCCCCTTTCTCATTCTAAGGTAGGCTATGTACTCAATGGAGCCATGGAAGAAAACACGTAAGTGGAAAGTACGCCTAGATCTCTCCGATATTGACTATTCGACCTAGACCGGAAGAGACTCAGAACCAATTCAACACCAACGTCTTTGGACCTTTGAATGTCGCGAGAGCTTTCCTTCCATATATGCGTGAAAGAAAATCTGGAACTGTGATTTTCATCGGTTCAATGGCGGGTTGGATTGCAATATCTAACACCGGTATCTATGCTGCAAGTAAACACGCCGTTCGTGTTATGTATTTTCTCTAAACCTTTGCCGACACTTTTTTATATTAATGGATTTGATGTTAGGTGTTTCCATTTCCCTTGATGATGAGATCACACCCCTCGGTCTTCGTTCCATCTGCATCGAGCCTGGATACTTCCGCACCTCCCTCTTGTCAGGAGATAATCGCAATGCTACTGTTCCGCGTATTCCAGATTATCAGGCAATGGTCGAACAAGCTGACGCAGCACTGTCAGGTGTGTTGCCCCCTTTCCTCCTTTAAATCACTGTGCTTATGAACTTTGTGTCTAGCTTACCACGGCAAACAAGCAGGTGATCCAGTCAAGGCCGCCGAGGTTATTGTAGACCTTGGGCACGGCGTAGGCAGTTTCAAAGGAAAGAAGCTCCCTAAAGTTCTCGTGCTTGGAAAGGACTGTTATGATGCGGTCAAGAACGAGTCGGAGAAGACATTGGAGAACCTCGAGGAGTGGAAGGAAGTCAGCCAAAGCACGGATCTCTGAACGTGGCCGGTTGATATACATTTGAAGTCACACGCAACATGTAATAGTACGCTTTTTGGCTTTTGGGAATTTACTGGTTTTTAGAGCTTGTATGTATGCTTGCAATTTTATCCCTGGTTGGAGGTCACCGGTCAGCGCGATCCTAGGCTCGCATGATTTTGAGATCTGTCAATCGGTGGACCAAACATCACTTCACCTTCATCCTTCCGTTCTCGAAGTGCCGACCAGGCACCGAAAAGAAATGAAGGAAGACACAATACAAATTTGACTGGATAAATAGCTACTGTAAACAGATAACCAACAGGCAATATCGAGAAGTACATTATTACTTACAGGTACACTACGATTACAAGGATAGATTGCTGGGATCAGTCCATTGATATAACAATCAAGTGAACAAAGAAAATGCTCCGACCTGTGACCAAAAAAATAGATGCAACAGATGACTAGTGCCCAGGTACAGCAGATGGACCGTAAATAGCCGAAGGGCCATAGAAAAAACCTGGACAAAACCCCTTTTCAGGCCAAATCTCTCCAGGAAACGGCTCCAGGTCCCCATTCTGATATAGCACCCAGTCAGGAAATTCCGCCACCAAAGATCTCGCATGTGAATAGAAGGGATAAATCGGGCCATAGCAGTTAAGTCGCAACAATCGCAGTCTCGGCCAACTCGTCCGTGGGCTGCGATCAACAGCTTTTTCGGTAGTGTCGGAGAGCGGTATACTAGCAGGGGTAGAAGGGCGATATGATGAGGGGATGTCAGCTTCGGAGGAAGTGAAATTGAGCTTTTTGGACGTCCAAGCTTTCGAATGTGAGCGCTAGTATTTCAAGCGCAGGTAGTCTTTCCGCCAGGAGGTTGAGTATTGATGGTGAGATATACCTTATCGAGATATCCAACTCTATTAGGCCTTCCTCTCGTTCTTGAAATGGGAACGCTTCCAAGAGTGTCAAGAAATCATCTTCAGGCTCGAAGATGTAATCTCTCAGTTTCAACCTCCGCAACCCTCTCTCCACCAACGGTCGCAAGAAGTCACAAAAAGCAGGCACGGTTTCCTCTCGTGTATAAATAGGATGATTGTCGTAGAACATCAAGCTGAGATCCAATGAATGGAGACAGCTGAATGGAAGGCTGTATAAGGTGTGCGAGAACCATGTGCCTGCGGATGGAAGAGAAAAGTTGTAATAGAGAGGATTGTGAGTGGTTGTGAATACTGTGTTGCGATGGACTTGGAGGTCGAGTTGGATTGTAGTGAGTTGCTTGACGTATCGATGTAAGAATCCAGCAAGGGCGTCAAGTTCACTTGTAACTGTGCTCTCGTAATCGAGAACGCCAAAGGAGATGATGGGGTTTGTGATAGAGAAGGATCGGAGAAGAGGAAGAGTTGTCAGGTCTGGTGAGGAGAGAGCATAGAAAAGCAGTGACAGTGATTGAGAAGGTGTAAGGCTCGGAGGAACATTGAACGTCAGCGCGCGCAAAGTCAAATGTCGGGATATGAATTTCGGTATCAGCTGCCCAAGGAGTCGTTCAATGGAATCATTCTGCATCGAAGCAGACTCGGGTGCTCTCCTCAGCTCCAAAGCGAGCTCTTCAAGATGAGGAAGGAACAACGCAGTAGACGGTCCAAATGGATCAGAAGGCTGCGGCATATCACTGAAAAAATGCTCCAATGATGCCAGAGGAATGGCCAGAGATAGTCGAGTAAGCGTGTTTCTGGATAATTGGAGCATATCACGTATGTGATCCAACCCCGAGCAATACGCCAACCACTGTTTATGATGACTGTCCCACCAGTCGCAAGGGCCCAATAACTCAATACTACATAGGCCATCCATCTGGGCAAAAGATTGCAGTAGACTTTCTGGAGTGTAGATTTCACGTCGTTGAAGAGATTCGGTGGACGCCCATCGAATGTCTCTGCGTCGTCCTCGACGAGGAGGCTGTTTCCATGACTCGGATGTTGGGAGAGAGTCTTTGAGTCGTAGTTTTCGAAGGTGGGGTGCAATCAACACTTGGTTGTGGAGCGTAAGGTTACGGACGCGCTTTGCAAAACCTGGCGCTCTGAGTAATCATATTGATTGATGGTAAGCTAAGGGTCGACTTGAACATACTGCGAGAGCTGCTGAACAACCTACCCCAATAATCGGATAGTCTTCTCCGTCTCCAAACCCCCCAGGAGTAAGATACTCGTATATCTCACTAACTCGTTTAGGGCGAGGTCATAGAGCATCTTGTTAAGCTCTCGAAGTCGCCAAACCGTTGATTTTGGTAAATTACGAATAATTGCTTGCCATATTTCGCAGGGTAAAGGTAACGACGAGCTAATAGGGTCTGCTCGCCGTTTGTCGATCTTGAACATCTGGAAGCGCCAAGTAGAGCTCGAGGATTATCTGGTGGGAAGTGAAGGGAGTCTAATGTCCCGGGATGTTTATCATTGGCTGGGCTGGCTCGAGTGGGGCTGTGAAAGGGAGGCTGTATGCCCTGCTGTCAGAAGAGAAGTGGGGTGGCAGTTCTTCTTTACTCCTTCGACCCCGTGTCAAACTCCGAACATCTTCGCACGAAAAGACGAGTACCAATCAAGAAAAGCATAGTGTCATACTAAAAATATTTCCAACATTTAATGATACATCTATGTGGTCTGGCCCTACTAAGTTTGGTCTCTGCAGTCCGACTCTTGTAGTCTAAGATAGAGACAGTCGTCCAACGTTTGCCTTAGCTTCAACGTTCAGCTTGAGCAACTGCATTGGAATCCCAACATTTTCTTCTCTCCGATTCCGCAAAACCTCCTCTCCTCTCTCTCCTCTTTCTCTAACTCTGTCTCGGCTCGCTCATCACCTTCAGCACCCCATGCTTCATAAGGGTTACAAGCCATCTAGAATGTACAAATCAAATTGCTGTAGAGAAGCAATAGAGACAATCACGTACATGCATAACCTTCGCCAGAACTCTCTTACCACTGTTAGTATCCCTCTCAACTCTCTGAATCACTTCTTCTAATACCCATTGCCTCAAGACAAATCTGGGATTGGCCAACCTCATCTTCTCTTTCCTCTCCTCCTTTGCCTTCTCTGCGTCTTCCCAGAGTCCTTCAGATACCTCCGCATCGATCCTCTCAGCGTACGTCTTCAACCAATTCTTCCATTGCTCAGCTGCGTCTTCTTTCTTTAGCGAACTAGTATCAGGGGTGGCACTGAGTAGCCGAGTGATATAGTGATCAATCTCAGTTCCTTTCATATCCCAAGTCGGGTCGAAATCAATCAGGTTGCGGAACGTGATGTGGAAATCCAGTTTATGAGATTCCATCATGTCTAGTAATGGCTGGAAGAACACTGTTTGGTCTTTGGAATCTTGTTTTTGGAAACCTAGACGATTGCGGAGAAGTCGGCCGTATTCGGTTGAGCAGGTTTGTTGGACGACTCGTTCGACTTCGGTGCGGAGTTCTTTGCCCTTCTCGGACCAGGATTCAATCTGTTCAGATGCAATGTCCTTTGTCCAGTTTGTGGGCACGGCTTGACCGTCGTATATTGTTTTCTCTGCCCCGATCACGGGGGCGAGGGCGTTCAGCAGTGCCCGGAGTGCGTATACACTGTCAAGGGGGTTAGATTATAACGATGAAATGGGGAGAACAAGGCGCACATCATGTTGGGTTGGTATTTGTAGGCATAACGACCACTTTCATCCGAGTGGTTGCAGATGTGGAACGAATCGAAAACGTCCATGAACGCATACGGGCCTGATGAACGATGAATCTATGTATGACCTGAACTGATTGCAAAACAACGTACCATAATCAATTGTCAAGCCAAGAATGGATACGCTGGCTTTTGTTTAGCTGACAACGATGAATTGAGACTGGGACAAGCTTACTTATCAGTGTTGATAACACCATGCATGAATCCATAGGCCTGCCAACCAGCAACCATCTTTGCATTTCTTTCCGCAACCTCAAGCACGAGTTTTTCTCCCCATGCTTCTCCCTCCTTAAGTTCAATCTTGAGAACGTCTTTAGCTACGTACTCTCCGAGAATACGCAGTGCTTCATAGTCGGATTTCTGTTGACCCCCACCAAAGAAGAACATATTGGTGGGGCCATTGAAAGCCTCGAAATTACCAATACGTATAAAGGAGGGCGCAACGCGAGTGACGATGGAAGCTGTCTCCATCTTTTCGCGAGCGACAGGCAGTGCGGGAAGGGAGATCAAGGAGAGAGCGCGGGTGGTTGGAATATGGAGAGCCTGCATAGCTGATGAATACAGGTTAATTAAGTTTCAACGATAGAAATGAAGTGCATTTACCTTCAGAGCAGAGATATTCACGGATGGACGACCGCAAGACGGCCAAGCCATCTGCACTTCGGGAGAACGGAGTCCGGCCGCCTCCCTTGAGCTGGAGTTCGTAGACATCAGAGCCATTGGGATGTGGTGTAACAACTATTCAAGGAATTTAAAACTACGCGAGGATGACTCTGGTGTCTGTATACTCACCAACTGAGATTGCACGGCCGTCCCCGAGCTGACCTGCCCACGATCCAAACTGGTGCCCGCTATAACGCATCGACCAAGGCGCAAAGTCATCTGACATCAACATAGCGTGTCCGCTCAGGATATCAACAAGATCCTTTCTAGCAGCCCTGACATCCTCTCTTTCTGATTCTATTCCATCACCTTCATCCCCAAACTCGTCAGAAAGTGTTGGTGCTCCGATTAGGGTAAAAGCATCCCCGACATCGAGGTGCGGCACACAATCCATCAATCCGGTCTCGGATAATCCTATCAAGTCCAGGGGCTGGTCTCTATTCTTTCCATAGTGTTTTCGTAAGGGTGCATCAGGGTACTGTGCGGGAGGTGGCTGAGGCACTGTAGACTCCCGCTCAGCAAGCCAGCGCTCGATGAACTCTCCCTTGTCCATGTCATTTGGATTTTCGTCCTCGGGTGGTTTAATGTCGTAGGGAAAAGACACAGGAAACGGAGAGACATGAGAAAAGTGACATTCAGGTGAAAGCAGACGAGCTCTTCGTTGGATACTGGGGTTGAGTTTCTGCGCTTCACGGAACTTTGCAACTGATGGCGTATGTATGTCTGGCGTAAGCTTCTGTGTGAGCAAACTAGAGATTGGGGGTAAGGGCAGAGCAGAGATGGGGTATTTGGCAGTAGAAGACATCCTGTGAAGTGGCAAGCGCATAAGCCGCCTAATGAAGCGGTTTTCTACATGATTGCTCAACATACTCACAGACGTCATGCTGATCAAGCTAGGATCCATATGGCGCACGTGATGCTCTACCTACCGAGTTGACATTGTTCCGACATGACAGGCTTCGGAGGCAGGGAGGGTGGTCTACGAGTCATGATAGGTCGGTTTTATCTTGCTGTGCCACCAACATCTACGACCGAGTCGATACTAGCGGTAACGGAGGATTGGATGTGAGTCAGGACGATGATCTTGATTAAGCCGAGCCGGTGGCGGTGCAACTCAGATATAAAGTTGTGGCAAGAGGATCATCTCTCCTTCAACCGCATCTTTACCCCATCCTTGCATGGAATCAACTACTCCTGGAACTGGTACCTCTGCTTCTGCCACTAGTACTTCTTTACCGGCTCAACAGAACCAGAACCCACAATCAACTCGTCAAAACAGACATCAGGGCCGTCGAAAACCACCAAAACATGGTGATGGTACCTCGAATTCGCCAGCGAACTCAAATTCGCAGAGTAATGACCGCTCGTCGATATTTACGGATGGTGTAGATGGCAGAGCGTCAACAAACAATGGCCAACAGCAACCTCGATATCGACCTCCTAAAGCTAGGAAACCCGCCCCTGAAAGCCAAGCATCGGGTCCGAATGATCGCGGTGCCCCAGCTGATGAATCATCGAATGTTGGACTACCATCGAGCGGTAGTGCTGACCGTAACCAACGCCGACCTCCAAAACCGCGTAATCCGCCTTCAGGACCTGGCAAACCTGAACGATCTGCTTATTCAACTCGCGGTGCGGCACCGCCAGGAGGGAGCAATCGTCGAGCAAAATTCCAAGGGAAGCTGACAGAGAAGGACGGATCCAACGCAGCAGGATCGTCAAATCCTTCAGAAAAATATCATGTCAAGCCAGATGCATCTGCCATGGATGACCTCACGTCTCGGTTAATCCGAGAGCTGAGCGTTCCTCCTTATCCCGACTGTCCTATTTGCTTCTCTTCCGTTCACCGTGAACAGCCCATATGGTCCTGTTCTCCCTCAATCCCCACTATTCTCCC
>JANIEX010000344.1:0-36693 GCA_027627405.1 Leucocoprinus birnbaumii
TCAACAACAGGCTACGTCATCCCTCTCTCCGCGCTCGAAAGATCCTTCGGTCCCATCGAGGCAGTCATGATCACCACCATGCAAGCCATCTCCGGCGCAGGATACCCCGGCGTGCCCTCTCTCGACATTCTAGATAACGTCGTACCCCACATCAGCGGCGAGGAAGAAAAAATAGAATGGGAAACCCTCAAAATTCTCGGTGGCATAACCGAAACAGACGAAGGCGTAAAAAGCTTCGACATGCACGCCAGACATCCTCTACGAGTCTCCGCATCGTGTAACCGCGTCCCAGTCATCGACGGACACACCGAATGCGTTTCTGTTCGATTCGCTCGAAGACCGCCGCCGAGTCCACAGCAGGTCCGTGAGGCGCTTGCTGCTTTTACGCCTGAAGCACAGGCCTCTGGATGTCCTAGTGCTCCTCGACATACGATTTTCGTGCATGAAGAACCGGATCGACCGCAGCCGAGATTGGATCGATATTATCAGGACGGTGCTGGTGTTTCTGTTGGCCGTGTACGCCAGTGTCCAGTCCTTGATATCAAATTCGTCGTTCTCGCGAACAATGTCTCCATCGGTGCTGCTACCAGCAGTATCATCAACGCCGAATTGGCTGTTATCCGAGGCGTCGTTCAGACATGATGAACCCCATACCACTTTACTTACTTAAACGGGCGTATTCCCTTTCTACTTGTTTGTAATCTCAACAAGTTACATATCCTACATTCATCCCAGTCAATCGTTTTAGTGCTATTATGTACCAAAAACTAAAAACTGCAATCGACTCGTAATAGGAAAATACCATTATCCATACACTAGATTATCATAAAGAAACCTTTACTACCAAAGAAAAACCTATCACCACCAATCACATCAACCCCCTCGAAGTCCTATAATTCCTCAAAAGAGTCTTCAAATCCCCATTCGCATCCTCCGCCACCCACTCCCCATTATTCACACACAACACCCTCATCCGCCTATGATACTTCAAATCCGGCAGCAACTTGGGCGTGATCAAGAAATACTGCGAGCTCTCCTCTTTACACGTCACATCCACCATTGAATTGTGCACCATCCTTTCCGCACGTTTGTCCATGCCTTGATTGATCTCGTCAACTAAGGAGAACGGCGTATGCGCGAGTGTCGTGAGTGCCATGAGGTAAAGTATCGTCGTGAGCGAACGTTCCTGTGTGTGTATGGTGTTTTGTCAGGATGTCAGGTACCAGGTCACGATGGAAAAAAGGGGGGCAAGGGCAAGGGGTAAAAAGGGACAAGAGCGACGTACACCACCAGATTGACGTTGACCAGTCAACAATTGCAATCTCTCGTTATCCCTAAACTTGACTTTGATGTCCACTCTCCACTGCGCGTAATCAGGGTCAGGCATAAGCTCAACATCGCCCGCACACCCTATCCTATCGAACGCATCGGAAAACTTGGTTCGAATGCTACTTATCAAAGCACGCAGATTCGGCTCCCACATGCCCTAACAGAACTAATGAGTTCATGTTTCCAAGGAAAGAGAACACCGCTCACCCTGGTGCGTTTGATCCTTCGTTCAATATCGTCGATCCTTCGCTGTCGGCCCTCCATCGATACCGTCAACTGTTCAATCTAACGAAGGGAAAAATAACTCATCAGTTCCAGGCCCTCTACACCGAACAACTCAAACACTCACCAGCTTCTTCTTCTCCTCATAACTCCTAACCACACTCTCGTCCCTATTATTATTATACTCCAACTGCTCCTGCACAGTCCTACACGCCACCTCCAGCTCTTCAAAACTCCTCAAATCGCCCTCCTCCGCATCCTCGGGAACCTCAGGCTTCCTCATCCCACCTCTCCTCTCTAATTCGGCTTCATCACCGCCGACGGCTTCGAGCTCGTCTTCCCATTTCGCCAGTCTATCGAAATAGTCTGCGCGGACTTTGGCTATGCGAGTGGACTCTTCTTGGATTTCGTCCGAGAATTCTTCGGGGAAGGATTTGGCTTTTTCTAAGAGTTTTTCGGATACGGATTTGGCGGCTTTGTATTGGGCATCCACTATGCGAGGGTGTGAGTGGGTGGGTTGGGGTTGGTCAGTGGAGAGAGGGAGNNCGTACCTTCTGGTGTANAGATTAAGAGCATTAATTGAACTTCTCGTCCTTCTGTTTCATTAACTCATCAAGNGCATCGCAGTTCGCTTGATACTGCAGCACTTTGAGCTTCAACATCGTAAGAGCTTGTTGTTCCGGAACAAACGTCTTCATCAACGTCTAANAANCTNGAGCTCAGNNNTGCNAGATATCATANGAAAGNGGNNANNNGACTNACNGTAAGCTCNTTAATCGTNTCCGCNCTAGCGAAATTCTTCTGCACAAGGTCCCTCTTCAATTTCTTCGCTTGCTGCTCAACACTCGGTTTCTTCTTCAACTCCGTAAGGTGTTCNTTCANNCGTTCTAGACAAAAATATCAGTACCCGNNATTCANANTGNAGGAGNAANAGAAAGTTTGAACGCACTGAGTCGAGTGGTCAACTTGACCTTGGTAGACTGAACTTCCTTNATCCTATCTTTCCTCTTAGTAATCCCCTTCAGCCTCTCCTCCACTTGNTCCTGCTGNACCTTCAACTGGTTCATCCGTTCCGTAATCTCCGCNTTTGCTTCCTCNCACATCGCAACCCGCTGAGAACATTCTCTCANATGCTCTTCCGCCTTCCTNCGAACCTCAGGATCAACTACCCNCAGAGAGAGTGAGAGTGAGAGAGAAAATCAGTAAATGTGNTGTTCAAGTGGATTAANNCGTACCAGTCTGGATNGTCAAATTCCTNGCNTTCGGAATATCCCTNGTNTTATTATTTAAAGCCCTCGAACCGTACTTTGAGCGTTGAACCAAGTTCATCGTCATCCCGCTTATAAACGATGCACCACCACCAGTCTCNGGNCGCCCNACNGCTTCCATAGCNGCTCCCANATTNATTTTTCTCTCATCAAGAGCGATAGCCTGACTCCCANTCAGCNANCANATNGGANGGGGNNGGGTGGGGTGGGGNGGANACGTACATTTCGATGGGAAGTTGCATTCCTTCCTCAGGAACCACTTNAATCCTTCAGGNCACTCGACGTAGTCGAGCGCGTACCCATCGAAGCCGAGGTGAGCCATCTAACCCCGTAGAACGTCAGCGCCGAGATTTTGNACAANACTCGAGAAGGAAAAAATGCACCTCCTCACGAGACATGGGCGGCGGAGCCATCTGGTGCTCGTTATACTGACGATACCACGTCACAACACGAGCTCTNCTTCCCAAGCCCTCTGTNGANTCATTAATATAATGATTCAGNGTATCNACGTCTTCCTTGCATTGAGCAACGAAAGTCTATTACGCAGCNCATNAGCNAACAATATTACGAAGAANTCAAGCTAGATGGTTTTCACGTACCCGCAATTGTGTACTATTAATCAAAGCCTCCACAGCATCCTGNTATTTCTTCTCAGGAACCCTCATACACATATACGGCGGCTCGAAAACCTCCATCTTGAACAGATTNCGGTTATTGCGTAACCATTTTATCGCATCATGCGTATCGNTATGCCATCTCNACATGTTCTGCAGCTTGACCTGGTCATCATCAGTGAACCGAGAAATACTANATGATACAGTGGATGGTCAGGATTCTGCGAAGACTCCAGAGCTGNAAACGTACGTGTATTCGGCNTCNCGTTGATCCTGAACTGCTCGGGCGCGTTGATCGAACANAGCTCTNAGCTCCTTCTCTATATCGCCNACGCGCTGACTTAATTCCCACTTTTCACTNTGTGCTTGGTTCTGCNTANNACATCAGTCTTCAGCTACCTCCGGGGAGTATNANCGATTCGNCACCTCTTCATCTCGAACCTTGGCCGGATCCTCAGTCTCAGGTAAAGGCTTCTGAAGNTCAGCTTCNGTAGCCTCAATTTTTCGCTTGAGTATCCTTCGTATCCTTCTGTCGCTTCTCCTCATCCTTCTTCAAAGCGTCGAGCTGCTGATACGTGCCGTCAACACCCTCTTCCTATACACAAGAAACAGAGTCAGCTTCCAATTCTCCACAAAGGAAATAAAGAGGGCTCACGAGTTCCTCGAGCTTGTTGAATATATCGCCGAATCTCCTGACNCGCCTCGTTTGAGCATTTTGGTCTGCTTGATACTGCTTTTGCATGTCTTTTTGTTTCTTCTTGNGTGGTNCTACTNGAGGTNTNAGNNTNNTCCNAGGGNTGNAGANAGAGAAGCTTACTCGAGTAGGGCCCGAACNGGTTGATTCTTCTGCTTNAGCTTTTTGACTCTGGCATTCATCGCTCTCTGCTTCTTCTTCAACCTCCCGTAGTCGACGAGNCTGATACGGTATTTATCGTATTCAATCACACAAGANAGGACGGAATGCTGCAAAGTATTCCCAGTCAGGTGCGTCAATNTTAGCTAANTATGAGGNNTTATACCTTGTGCTCAAGCGCTTTTCCGCTCGTTGAATAAACGAACNGTGTTCTCCATCATGTCCACGCGCTGTTGCGCTTGAGTTCTCGCCGCTTCGTCGGANTCTTGTTTCTATTTNGCTGATCAGTGACCAAGNAAGGGATGAAACATAGATGNTCACGTACCGTACTGAGCTCACGAAGTTCAGCGCCGAGTTTGATGAGCTCCTCGTGCCAATTTGTGAGCCTGTTGTCNCCNGCNGCGCGCTGAGTCTCCCGGAGTAGTTCCTGNGGAGACATGGCCGCAAAGGAAGAAACCTTGTCNTGNGGCAANAAGGTACTAAANNGNCTGNNTGAGCNTTNTNGGGCGTNCACAAAACGCNGNTACNAACCAGAGATTTCCAACCTGAACNTTGAGNTTNGCCATTTCGAGNTTGATNTCCTTGCCAGAAGCGGANCTTCCNTTGAGNGTNAAGGANCTGGTCTTTGCNTCNGCTTTGAGGCTACGNCGGATNANGAGGTTTGGTTTTCCAGGGGGTCCTTTCANTTCAATNTCGGTGTAACCTTCCTGTTTTCCGATCTTGACGAACGACTTGACCTCNGTTGCTCGCCCCAAAATCTAAAAAACGGTCAGCGACANGAATTGATGAAAGGAAAANGGTACATACAGCCGTCGGAAAATTAAGNCCCAAGCAGATAGCACAAGCTATACTGCTCTTTCCAGTTCCATTGGGCCCGATGACCATATTCAGATATGGACCCGGCCTGAACTCGACGAAATCGTATGTGAGAAAGTTCTTGAGCTGAACGCGGACGATGGATCCGGGGATGTACCTGTCACCAATCAACGTCAAATTGATATTGTNATTATCGCCGCCTCAAAGACGCACCCATCGGTATCTCGAGGAAGAGTCTTGAACTCGGTTTTCCTNATTGTCTGTGTCTGCGAGGGCTCTTCTTCCTGTTCATCAGCCTCTTCACTGGGGACNGAATCTCCGTCCCCATTNATGCGCCGGCGCTTGNTGCCNTTNGGAGTACCTGCTTCCNGCTCATCCTCCTCTTCATCNTCCTCGCCCTCNGCGTCTTCTTCNTCTTCCTCCTGCTGTGGCTGAGCCTTTGCNCGCGTTTTTCTGCCTTCTTCCTTTACGACAGTTTTCTCGGTTTTNACGCGAGAGCTCCCAGCTACAGGCTCTTCATCATCAGAGGTTACCGCNAGACGACGAGCCATTAGCCAGCTCTAAATGGTGGTAAAAAGCAGAGAAGGAATACGCGATTAATGAGACGCGACCCTCGTGATCACGCGTCCGTGACATNGTACGTTATGATGGTGTCACTCAGAGCGTCACNATCGGNGTCATGGCGGTCCAGGGTCATGGACCCACTCACTCTCACCTCCCAGCTCAATGCTCTCCTCCACGGTCCATCCACTCTACCCTTCACTCTCGAGTCACCTGTGGATCTTACACCCTCTCTGCTACTTGCTATACTAGAGTCTATACTCAATGTGCGCATACCCACTGCACACGTAAATGGTGACGAGCATGATGGCCGTGTCACACCATCACAGCAGAGCCATATCCAAACTGTCAAGATATTTCTTGGAGTCCTGGAGACGGATATTTTGCAAATGGATGTTGGGTTGAGTAGGCTTGATCCTAGGCTTTTGGCTGCTGGAGCTTGGGATGAGGTTNTTTATGTTGCAGAGGTGCTTTGTTGGATTGGTGAAGAGCTTGGGCTGTTACAGCCCGTTAAGGCGAATAACGATATTNTGCCGACTAAAGCACCAACGCCGTCGCCTTCGTCGACGATTACTTTTTTGCCTCCGTTTAGCGNGACATCACCGCCACCTACACCTACGACGACCTCCCTCCTCTTCGCTACAGATCAAGAGGACCACACCCTCCAAACAAACATAACCTCACCGCTCACAACATCCTCCCCTCTAACGCAACTTCCCGACCCATCTCCAAGAAATACCCACTCAAGATCACACTCTACCCACCTCTCACCACCTAGGACTCCCACACGCCACAGATCTACTCGCTCTCAGCCTCACACGGAGCTATCTTTCGCAGCAGCTACGATACCCCGAGACGACTCTTCCTTCAGCCGTCAAACTCCTCCCGTCCGCAGGACAGGCCACATCTCGCTAGTAGACCACGATTCCGAACTATCATCCTTCTTCGAGCGCTCCTTATCAATATCAACTCCATCCTCTACACCACCTTCCCAAAAACGAAAACAATCTCAAACGAAATCTCGACCCTCCCGAAGTACTCAACCAACATCTCCATTCATATTTCCAAATAGTACACCATCCACACCTCCGCGGCGATCCACTGAGGAAACAGATTGGCGAACATTACTCTCTACGTCGCCGGATCATGATCCTCGACGGACATACGAGCTTTTACGACAACGTACGGAGCTTATGGAGGAGTTGCTTCGTATACGGATGAGCCAGCGACGGCCAGTTCGCTAATGATATCAATTTCATTTATGACAATTTATCTGATATTTATTGCTCGTAGTACCATAGTGCTCTTAAGTTCTTGTTTGTAGTCTTTGCATTATGTTATGGGGTGGTCGTTTGTACGACTATATAATTTGGAGAGATTACCTGCCTACGCCTTCTGTTTTGGCTGTTCGTAAACATTCTCACTAGGAAAGTAGCCCTCATCCCGAGAAGTCTCGGCGCATCCTCCCGCTGAGGTTTTGACCTCCAATCATTGCTGAAGCGCTGACGGCCAGAGACCCAGATTACTCGAGACCTGGGAATAAGTGTCCAATCGACGAGTCCTGACCTTTCTCTAGAACTTACATGACAAGGGGCGGGCTGTATAAGAACACCTTGCTTTGAGCAGCAGCTGAAAATAAGTAGGACAGAATGTACACCACGATTTTCACCATCAAAAGCTACTCAAAAAGTCTAACATGTATCTCATCTACAACACTAGTCCGTCTTATGAAAATAGCAAAGTCCAGAAACTCAGCAAGACTATCTAGTAGCTTCCAGCATGACCCTTCCCGCCATTGCCAGTGGATCCATAGCTGCCAGTCACGGTGTTTCCATACGATCCACCGGTGTTGTAGCTACCAGAGCTTCCGTACGAGCCGCCATTGTTGTAGCTGCCAGTGTTTCCGTACGATCCGCCGTTGTTGTAGCTGCCGGTGTTTCCTTTCGAGCCGCCGTTGTAGGTGCCAGAGTTGCCGTAGCTTCCACCATTGCTGGTGCTGCCGAAGCCGCCGTAGATAATACCGCCGCTGCTGTAGCTTCCAGAATTGCCACTGCCGTAGGTGGTGCCGGTGTTGTAGCTTCCTCCATTGCTGTGGCTGCCAGTGTTGCCGTAGCTGCCCGTATTGCCGTAGCTGCCACCATTGTTGTAGCTACCACTTCCCCCATAGCTGCCGCTGATAATTCCTCCATAACTGCCGCTACCAATGCCGCTACCAATGCCGCTACCACTTCCACTGCCGTACACATTTCCAGATTCCTCTCGACGGTAGTAGCCATGGTGGGGGCCCTTGTGCTCGTAACCACCTCTGTGTCCTTCCTCCTCGCGAGCATAGTAGACTCCGTGGTGTCCATGATCGTGGTGACCGTGCTCACCATGACGGTCTCCCGCTTCCTCGCGAGCGTAATAGTGGTGGACATGACCGTGGTGGTATCCTCCGTGATGCTCCTCATCGGCAGAGTTAGCCTCTTCACGAGGATAGTAATACCCTCCGTGATGAGCACCGTGGTGGCCGTGGCGGCGACCTTCATCAACGGACGTGGCATCAGTTTCCTCAGAGGAAGCGACATCACGAGCATAATAGCCTGAGTGGTGGCCCTCATGCTCGCCGTGGTGTTCTCCTCCGTGATGGACTGGCTTGTAGCCAGCATCGACGGGTGCGGCGGCAACCAACGCAGCGATGGTAGAGGCCAAAAAGACGAAGGACGTAAAGAGCTTCATAATCTAAGGAAATCACAAGTTTTTGTCAGTTGTGAGCGGCTCCCATGGGTAATGAGCTACTCACCGATCGTTCAAGAGTTTTCGTGAGTCAATAAAAGTCGTTAGGGGAGTGAGTTTCAGACAAGAGAGTCAGTGAACTAGAAGATCGCTGAATACTGAGGAAAGTTATCGCATCCTACTCCTCCCTTTATACCTTCTCAGAACTCCAGTTTGACCTACCTAAGTCCAATGTGACGAAAATTTAGAACTATTAATGCACCATATCCTCGAACCAAGACGACTAAGAAACGGATCACGTTTGGCTCAGTTAGCTCGTCCATTCATCACAGTTCGACCTAGTCTATCTCCAAGAAAAGACTAGTGGGCAATCATCGCAAAAGTTGGCCTAGTCGCATTGCCAAAAGGCTGGCCACAGCGTAACTGCGGCCCTCAAGTTGGGAGCTAGTCGAGGGACCTTGGGTGGCCTGACGCCACATCGAACCAGACGAGGACCCTCAATTGGCACTCAGACGCCCCTCCCGAATAGCAATGGGCCACAAAGACGAACAGTGTTCCCACTGAGACTAATGATAGGTAATTATTCGGTGATACGTTGCCCGCGTCCTACTCTTCATGCCAGGTGAAACGACTAGAACTCGGACGTGCCCAGGAAGTTCACCAGAATAGCCAAACAATCAGAAGTCTGCGGTGGAAATCAATTTGTTTGAGCAGAGCCTGCAGTGTCGATACAGGCACCTTTCAGAGCTAATTCTACTCTTGCCGAATGTCTATAGACACAGCCGAACGTGTCTATGCTTCTAGCGTGGTTTCTCGGATTTCGTTCTTGACCCGAGCCAATTTTGGAGAAACTGTGTCGAGTTTTCTTTTTAGTGCAAAGGATTTGAAGGTTTGAAGGTTGGAGGGTGGTGAGAATTGCAGCATGAGGCGGCGACTTCGAGAAGACGTTCAGGGTAGTAAGGTGAATTTTGTCCAGCCATTGACATCATCTTGCGCCATTTCGCAGTGTGTTGAGCCTTTAACAGCACTAGTGCATTCGTCGATAACCATCTATCAGAATCGAAGCAGTTTCCAGCGGGTAGACAAGCCCGAAGAGCAGACCATGCAAGAGGTTTTCGAGCAATAGACACCGAGTGGGCCAGTAAACCTTCGCTAGTCCGCAACAGACCTGACCATAATTGTCTTGTTGATAGAAGTTGAGCAAAACTCTGAGGCCTGCCTTTTCGTAATCTCTGAGAATTGACCAATTGACATGTCATGCCTATTTTTTGTGGTCCGTATGTTCACCAAGTCGAGTTCCTTCAACTTCACGACAGAGGCAAGAGTAAAAATGGAACAAGCCGACTGTGAACAAAAGAACCTGTCAAGCGGTCAAGAAGGCCTTCAACTCGGACGCTATGGCAACAACGCACGGATCCAGATAGGTTTTTGCGGCAACGCTGAGGCGGAATGGCACCGTGACACCTTTGGGGTATTAGTTTCCTCAGCGCATTTTCGCTCAATCTTCACCGTGTCGAATGCTCACGTCGGTTCCTCTCGATCACGTCGGGTTGAAATAATCAAATCAGCTTCTGATTTTGATTTTCGTGTGAGATCGTCGCGAATGAAGATATGACATACAGACTGAGAAGGAGTTTAGACTCAACCCGACAACCGCTCGCCAGTATCGCCAGTGCACTCTCGCCAAACAGAGACAAAGGATTACAAAACTCAGATTCAGTAGTCTTTCCTTTGTGCCTGGTGCCATGAGCCTCATCCTCGCTAGTAAACTGTTTAGGGGCCTGCAATAATAATCCTTGTCGAGTCCGACTCCTTACTGATGGTAAGTTCCCATCTGATGCTCTTGAGGAACCTTGACCAGCGCCTCTAGACTCTTCCCTATAATTGAATTGATCTATTGAAGGTTTGATAGAGGTGTGTACTTGAAAGGTCAGCTCACAATACTGAGCGCCTGAGTGCGGCCATTGTCGCGATTCCAGAATTTCGCAGTCCGACGGTCCATTCAGATTATCTCACTCCTCCCGTCTGCCACCATGAACTTCGTCTTGGCCAAGCCATTCTACTCGCAGGTAAATATTTTCATGTTTTGAGAGTTGATGACTTATCTTTTTGTTCAGATACTCTCCTCGACGACGGTCCTCTATTCTCTATCGTATTTGGCGTAATGTGGCGACTCTGGCTGCTTGTACCGAACCAATGGAGATTCAAAGTCTATGGCAAGCTCACGCGTTGGGATCGATGCAGCAAAAAACTTGGATGGTGCTCCTGGCGCTTGCTCCGTGGCCTAGTACTCAAACAAACGCCTAGACTGAGTCCTCAAATCAAAGTCTCCAACATTCATTTCGTCAGAGATCACACATCTGTTCCCGACTCTATATTCGACAGTGCCAAGGGTAACGGAGTGATAGTCGTGGGCTTGATCGGGGGAGGGGCCCTTGCGTAGTGGCTAAACCGCTATGCGAAAGTCTAGCCCGAGATCACGGAGCGTTAATTCGCTCCTAAACCCCAACTCCGACGAAAGATTGTTACTGTTGTCATCATCGAGAAATACCGCCGATACGCACATTACAAAACAGACCTCTCCACTACAGGCCCACTAGACGATATCGCAACGCACTATCTGAGCTTCGCTTAGTCCAACCTGAGTCCTCCCCAGTTTGCGGCCTAGGGGGCAGAACCCCCCATCTGCTCTTGCTCGGGTCAGCGGCATACGCTACATGCTCCATCGCAGAATACAGATTCATTTCACGAGAGGCTTCTAGCGATGGCTCTTCGTTACGATTCGATCCGACATGCCTATTATCTGCTTTGCGAGAATAGATCTCGTTCTCTCGGCTCTTCTATATGTTATGACTTTGCTTCGTGTTCGACCAAATAAAATTTGTATATTTGACATATACTCTCTAGTGACTGTCTAGGGCCAAGCACAAGCACGCTCCGTTTTGTACGCGACATAATTGAAATTTCTCGTCCCATTCTTCAACATAGCGGCTGCATGTGCCCTTTGGATCAACTCTTCTTCCAGTAAGTCCACATTGGGGCAGGCTACGAACATTTGGGATTTGTTGAGCATCTCGATAGCCTCCTTGAACCAAACGCGACAGGTGAAACGGCTATAAATGTGTTCTTTCTCCGCAGGGATACACATAGGGACTTCTTTGGCGTATTCCAGGAGATTTCTGAAATCGAGGCCTTCATCAATCTCTCCAATTTTACCAAATAGGAGAGCTTCCGGAGAGTTCGGGCCCTCCCAAGCTTCACACTTGAACTCCATGCCATTACCCCCCCGCATCTGTGGCGTGGAGCACATAACCGCTCTCAGAAGGGCCGTCCTGGACCACGACGCTCAGTAGACTGGAGTGGTGAGATTATGTGATTAGCAATCAACCTACCGTCACTACGAAGATCATCCAGTGGTATGTGTATCGCTCCGGTCTTCCCGTTAAAGCTGCATAAATATCATTCTCTTGGAACCTGTCGGTGACAAAGCTCAAGTCAACATAGCACTTATGGGCTTCCAGATTATCCAATACTACTGACTTCAATGGCTTCTCTGGCATCTGTGAGTGGTGACTTCTGTTGCTGTGGAGGGCTGTGACTATGTGGCGGCGTACAAGCGATCACACGCCTTGATTTTCATCTCTAAATTGGCGACGTTTTCGGTTTGTGAACTTTGAAACGCCGCTCGACTTCCGTCCTCCGAACGGCCGGGGCCGGTCTTTGGAGGGTCAAGGCTCGAAGCGATTTCCGAGTAAATCGACTCCTCTCTTCCCTCCTACGAGAATACTTTATACCACGGATTCATCGTTATGGAAGAATGCCTAATCTAATCTGAAGTTGAGCATCGCTGGAAAGCTGTGGTCATTGCTCTAAAGTGAGTTTTGTACAACTTGATTACGTCCCGCTATCAGATGCAAGGACTTGGCTTGAAGGAGAAGTATTGAAACGGAGTTGGAACAATAGCTGTTGACATGAGTTGCAAGTGCCGAGGGGTGCCGGGTGGAATAGAATAAATTAGTCGAATACGTGAGCCCAAGCTGCACAGAAGTTTTAGCTACGATCATGATGTTGATTGCTGTAAACTCTTGTGTAAGCTAGACAATAAAAATACATCTTCCATTTGCGTATTGTGAGTGTTTGCGTTTAGCGGATCCAACCAAGTCTTTGAGGTTCACACACAAATCTGTCCCACATAGACGTATGCACTTGAACAGAAACAAAGAATTACAAAGCTCAGGGTTTAAGAAAGCTCGCTTGCAAAGCATATGATCAAGTGACCCTTTTTCTGTGCCATAAGTTATACCGTGACTGGGCTGTCTATTATGGCCTACAATAGTGGTTCTTTGCCGCCTTCTTACTTAGGCTAGATTCTGTTATGCTCTCGGAAACCTGGACTAGCGCGGCTGGGCTCTTCCCTGTGGTCTGATGGAGTGTGACACTGGGCGCCTGGGTGCGGCCATAGTAGCGATGACAGCATTTCGCACTCCGACGGTATATTATCCAGATCATCCCACACCTCTGGTCTGCTCTCACCACCTCATCCTGCACAAGCCAATCTACTAATAGGTAGGGCTTTTCATGCCTCGAGGATCAGCGGTCAACTTAGACCTCTTGTTCAGACACCCTCCTTGATGACTGTCCTCCCTTCTCGCATCATTTTTGGAGCCCTGTGGCGACTCTGGCTGCTTGCGCCCAACCAATGGAGGCTCAGAGTCTATCGCAAGCTCAAAGGATGGGATCGATATAGCGAAAAACTTGGATGGTCCACCTGGCGCTTGCCTTTTGGTCTCGTACTCAAATTCACGCGCAGACAGCATCCTCAAATCGAAGTTTCCAACATTCATTTTGTCAGAGATCACACATCGATTCCTGTGCCCACTGTCCGCGACTCTATCTTCGACAGTGCCGAGGGTACTGGGCTGATAGTCATGGACTGGATTGATGGAGAGACCCTTTGCAAATGGCTAGATCGTCATACAGAAACACCACTCGAGGTTACGGACTGTATCAACGCGCTCCTGAACCCCAGCTCCCACGACAAGATTGACCATGCTGCTATAATGGAGAAATATCATCAATACGCCCATTTCAAAACGGACCTCTCCACTGCAGGGCTACTACTCGACGATATGCGAAACGCACTACTGGAACTTCGCTCAGTCCAATCTGAGTCCTCCGCAATTTGCGGTCTGGGGGGCAGACCCCTCCCATCGGCTCGCTGCTCGGATCAGCGGCATACGTTGCCTCCATCACAAGATGTAAATTCATTTCATGAGAAGCTTCTAGCTATGGCTCTTCGTGGCCCATGTGAAAGCCGTCGACCTCGAATCATGCAACTTGCAGAGCCTGTATTTCGGAAGCACCATCGCGTGTGCTTCACACATACAGATCTCAACTCCCTCAACATAATGGTCCGCAATGGAAGGCTCGTTGGAATAATTGACTGGGAGTACGCTGGGTGGTATCCAGAGTACTGGGAGTACACCGCGCTTTCCTATGTGGTTGACAACAATCAGCCTGAACTCACCTTTTGGGGAGCGGTCGGAATATTCTCGGGAAAATACGAGCAGGAGTTGGCTTTAGAGAAGGCTCTTTGGGCCTGTACTGGAGTGGATGTTGTATACCCAGGGACCAGACCCGAGTTTTATCTGGACCAACCTTGAAGAAAAATGGTACACGATTCCATCCGACACACACATCATCTGTTTACATGAATAAATCTCTTGGTTCTTCTATATGTTCTGACTTTGGCTCGCGACCGACCAAATAAAAATTTGTGTATTTGACATAGACTTTTAGGACCATGTTGATCATCTAGGACCAAGCATCGGCACGCTCCGTCTTGTATGCGATATACTCGAAATTTCTAGACCTAGCCTTGAGCAAAGCGGCCGCATGTGCCCTTTGGAACAACTCTTTCTCCAGCAAATCTACATCGGGGCAGGCTACGAACACCTGAGATCTGTTGAGCATCTCGATAGCTTCCTTGAACCAAACGCGACAGGTGAATCGACTGTAGATGTGCTCTTTCCCCGCCGGGATCCGCATAGGTACATGTCTGACATATTCCAGAAGATTTCTGTAATCCAAACCTTCCGCGATCCTTCCGATTTTCGCAAACAGGAGAGTACTTTTGGAATTCGGGCAGTCCCAATATTCGCACCTGAACTCTAGCCCCTTACCCCCCACATCTGTAACGTGGAGGACATAACCCGTCTCGGCATGGCCGTTCTGGACCGCGACGTTCAATGGACTGGAGTGATGAGACCATAGAGCTAGCAAGCGACTCACCGTCACTACGAAAAGTATCCAATGGTATGTGTAAGGCTCTGGTCTTGCCGTTAAAGCTGCATAAACACCATTCTCTTGGAACCTGTCGATGACAAGGCTCAAATCAACATAGTACTCATAGGATTCCAGATGCTACTGACTTTAATCGCTGTTCAGGCATCTGTGAGTTACGACTGATGATGCTGTGGAGGACTGCGACTATGTGGCGGCGTGCAAGTGACCATATGCCCTAATCCCCATTTCTAAATAGGTGACATTTTCGGTTTCTCAACTTTAAGACGCCGCTCAACTTCTGTTCTTCTATCCTCCAATTGGTCGTAGCCCGTCTTTGGAGGGCTAGGGCTCGGAGTAAATCGACTTCTCCCCCTTGTCCTACGACAATGCTTTATACCACATGCTCATCGTCAATAAAGGGTGTCTAATTTAATCTGAAGTTAAGCATCGCTGGGAAGCTGTGATCATCGGCCTGAACTCTTGTACAGCTTGATTACGTCCCGCTAACAGAAGCAAGAGCCTGGCTTGAGTATTTGAGCGGAGCCACAATGGCTTCTGGCATGTGCCAGTTGCAGATGCGGAGTGGACCCAAGTTGCATGCCGCATGACAGAACTTCGATCACGATGTTGATTGCTGTTAACTAGAAAATAAAAATACATCTTCCGCTTACGTATTGTGGACGATCGCGTTTTATGGATCTGACCATCTGCTTGACATCTGTCCTACCTATCTGTCCCACCTAGAGGTCAGGCGTATGAATTTACTCTGTTTATAGTTTTCAGATGCTTAAAACTGTCTGTCTGGTTGTACCCATTAGTTTGCTTTGCGTACTCAGCATATGAAATTAAATAGCTGTTAAAATGTCTATCTGGCTCGAATCAGTATATCATGACCGATGGTTCGGGCTGATAATCCCTAAGCGATATCGAGCTATACAGTCCTATTGGTCGAAGTATCATCATGATTGATCATCTCAGCTTGACCGAGCTTATAAGGCTTCGCTTCGAGCATCAGTTAGCATGAGTCTGATCGAAATGAGCTTCGTGGGCGTTATTTGTACTCCATTCGGGTAGAACAGGGTCGCTAATCAATAGCTCACGAAGAAATTGCTCGTCAGAGGACGCTTGGAGGCACATGCGGGCGATAAGCAAAACTGCTGTCACGTGTCGATCGACACAACGTTGAATGGGTATCTTGAGACGTGCTAATGAAGTACAACAGAAATCCATGACAGAAAAAAGAAGAAAGTAAATGTAGGGAAAGACAATGAAAGAATGACTGCATAAACAGAAAAACAAAGGCTCCAATCTCACGTCCTCTGTCCCTCAATAGCTTTGTGACAGACAGGACAGCCTCTCCCAAGCTTCGAGCGTATCATAGACTCCCTACAAGCAGACCGAAGCCTCATCAGCACAAGACCTCTCAAAGCAAAACGTTACTCACAGAGCAACACTCCCGCTAATACCCTTCCTCCCACCACCCGCAAAGCCGCTCTCGCCCAGATATGGCTCTAGACTTCTCATCAATCCTCCGCTTTCCCCATCATCCCCACTCGAGTCTCTACCGCGGAGCACGAAGCATGTACGACATGCCGACACAAGAACAGCACTACCAACCCTTGTGGACTGTCTTGCATAACCTTATTACATATCGGACACTGAGTTTTCGCTACATATCCGAATTGTAATCACCTTCCAGGACGAAAGGGTAATAGAAGACGTACCAGTCAAGAAAAACCCACTCCCCTGCCCTTTCTGCAACCTCCCCGCCAAATCCGCACAATCACTATCTAAAATCGCACCGCACCCCTCCAACAAAGATATCTGCAGATGGAAATCCTGCAAAATCTTAATCAGCGCCTCTTTCAACCCAGGGATCTCCAATCCATTCTTAATCCTCCGGATGAGTCTTATAGGTGAGATTTCCACTCCGACGTTTTCCAACAGTCCACGGATGAAGGTAGGTCGGGTTTCGGAGTACTTCAGAAGATCCTCCCAGAGGTCGTCGTCGGATTGCTCTTTGGCGAACTCGATGGCCTAGGGGGATAGGAGTGTAAGTCAAAAGTGGGTCGACTTCATGAGGCTCTCCTCACCCGCTGGACATCCCCTAGCCGCTCAATGATGAGATGGAGGGCTTTCTTGTTGTTGCCCATCCGTCCAAGTAGGAACACCATCTCTAATACAAGATTTCGTTCATTGCATACCTCGTACGCCTAGCCAAAATGGTTCAGCTGGAGTCACTTGGTATCTAGAAATTCACGTACCATCTCCAGATTGTAGTAGGTACTCGCGCGTAGGAAATCAATCAACCGTGTTGTAGCAAACTCCGCATATAGCTTGACCTGTAGCCGTCTCAGCGCCCAGAACTCCTAGACATGCAAAACGCGGGAACACGCACCTGCAGGTCTGCGAACTCTGAAACTAGATGAGGGTCCCTTTCCACCAACGCATCGAGGTACAAAAACAAGTAATACGGCTTATTCTGCAACTGCTGCACCACACGAATAATCTAGGGCTCCTCGTCAAATCCCCGAGAAATCTTCAGAGAAGAGAAGAACTCACTGGTATCGAATGCATATTATTTACCAACAGCGTGATTGCATCACTCTGCCCCGGATCCTTCCCCTCCGCCTTCCGCTTCTCCATCAGCTCATGATCAAATTCCACGAGTAACAACACTTGATCCTGAACATCCGTGAAAAGATTATGCTCCTTGATTAACTCGAATACGTTTGGTCTTCGTAGCCGAAGGTAATAGGGTAGGGCCTTTCCAGGTTGTCTGTTTGCTGTGTAACTGAGGACACATGTATTCATATCAGTATTGAACGAGGAGGACGAATGACAGACGTACAGGTCCGCTAAGCATTCCATGAGTATTACAGTGCTCGAGGGTGAAGCCATCGACCTGGGTTGGGAGTCGGCTTTGTCGAGTTCGGAGCGAACTGCGACGATAACAGCGCTGATATCGTAGATCTCCCTTGGCCAATCTTTGATTGTTTGACGGAGTGTCTATGTCAAGCTTAGGCGCATACCCCGAGTCTAGGAGTGGAACACAGTACCTGTCTGTCGTGAGCTAGGAAGTGCGCAAGAATCATCTCGTAAACTAGATGGTCTAATCTTGGCGCGTCGGTGGGTACATAAGGGATGATAGCCTGCACTGGGTGAGGTGGTGCATGTTGAAGGCGGAAAAAAGAACTCGCCTGAAGATGTCGTTTATCGGCGAACACAAATATCCAACCCTCCCATTTCTTCGGGTCATGACCACAGACTTTCGGCGTCAACTTGGCAGCCTTTACGAACTCGCCTGGGGCACTAAGTTAGCTTGATTTTTCAAGGTCATTGAGAGACGAGGTCACCTTCATTAACAAGATGCCGAATATATTTCTGCCCAATTTCCGCCGCATTCACCACGTCCTTCTCCTCTCCATCTCCACTCAGATCTGTCTTCTTCAAAAGCTCATCCGCTTCAAGTTTTTCAACCTCCTCCAGCGCCTCCTCATACCGCTGCCGCTCCAAAAGCCACGCCACATGATCCCTTCTATCTCTGGGTCTGACCCTCACAAGGTCCCTCGGGCTCATGACAACGTAGCTCCTAGTTTCCGGGTCCATACCAGCAGGGTCATCGCTGCTAATCCCTTCAACCAGGACATAATCATTGCAGCCCCATTTCTGGTAATCTGTAACAGTAATCGCGTCCGCCGCAAGCTCCTCGCCTGCGCGTGAAATAATCCGCAGCTCAGGGCGCTCAGCAAGCTTACGTGCTTGTCGTGCCCTGTCCTCCGTCATTTCATCTGTGAAAGTCTCTGGAGGACTGTAGGCAATGATAAGGAAGGATGTGAGGGGTGTAGGTCGTTTCTCTGATGATTTAGAGCCTGGTGATCCATTGGCGAGTGCAACCGCAGCCGGAGGCACGGTCGGGCCGGGTGTGGGATGAGGGACTATGCCAGCCATCATACAATCTAGCTGGAAAACTGCAGTGATTTCAACTACGAACGGAGGGAGGTTTGCGGAGGCTGAGGAAGTAGTTGTCCGTGGTCTTTCGCGGATACGAGCCACTTTGATAATATCGGCCCATGCGATGAGGAGAGTGGAGTCGTCTTGCCAGTGTAATGTGCACTTGAACAGGTCAGCTCTTGGGCTATCGTGCGGCCTGTCGATGAATGTGATACGTGTTTGAGATACGTGGTCGTATATCTTGACACCCTGTAATACGTTGATTTGAGTATCAGTTTCAAGACTGGAAATTTTATATCTTACCAGATCATTCGACCACGCAATCAGTCGACCCCTCCACCGGACTTGCCAGATAGGACCCTCTCCAGAATGAAGTAGGGTCTCTTTGTGACCTAGCCAACCCTTCTCCTGAAGCACGAGATTCCCGGCTAGGCCACCATAGACTAACGCTCTGGTGTTCCGTCTGCCAAAGTTCGGCTCAAGAGCAACAGTACGCATAGGACGTTTCAGGTCAAAGGAATAGGATTCTGTCGTGCTTATTGAATGTACGACGACCTGTCCTAAGAAGTTCTACGTCATTGATATACGTGCAAGACGCAGAGTCGGCGAACTAACCGTCAATGGAAGCTGTTGCTATGAATTCGGCATTTGTGTCCAATGAAATGTCGACGATAGAGGCGAAATGAGGTTTATAGGACTTGATGCGTTTTCCTGTAAGGTCGAGTAGATGAATTATTCCGGCATGGGTTCCTAGTGCCTGTATCAAACTGTTGAATAAAATCGAGATGTAAGTATAAAATGAAGTGCACCATTAAGTTATGAGATATTGCGAGTGAAGATGCCGAATCCTTCTTGAGGAGATCCGGTATGTCCCCGGTTATTCGCTCATACTTCAGAGCCGGCTCCTCATCGTCTTCCTCGTCTTCCTCCTCATCATCTTCATCTTCCTCCTCATCATCATCTTCCTCCTCATCCTCCGCATCTCCTTCATCGTCCTCTTCAGCAGAATCCTCTTGTTCTAGATGCCGACCATGGCCTCTGCGCCCGTGCCCATTGACGGCGTATTCGTCTGCTGCGTCGGCTTCATCGTCGCTCGCAGCCGGTATTGTTGTCAGTGTCTCTGTCACCTGGCCTTCCTGAGCTGTCGGTACCTGGAGACGTTCCGAGTCTCCATGAGGCGAGGCCATGGTGGGCGTTAGTGGCAAGTGCCCAATTCTCGAGACGCGATGCTGTCATCGTACCGTGGGAATATGATTTCAGGATCATCTCGACGAGTCTTGACGGCACTTGCAGTTCTTGCCCAATTCTTGCCAAGGAGACTTTGTATCGCCTTCACCTCAGAATAAGTCTCTACTGCATGGTTGATTAGTCGTACGTAAACCAACAGACTACGAAATAGTGGTAAACATATGCGTACTAAAGGATAAGTGAAGGCATAGACCTGAGGACATAAGCATAAGACATGACTACGACATAACGAGCTAATCTCTGCTCTCAAAAATTATACGAGGACGGAGGGACCCAATACGGAGCTCTATGGTAAGTGACCAGTCTAAAACAACTACAAAGCAAAGCACAAGGAAATTAAACAGCAAATAGGCCGCCGAACCGAAGGGCGCGCACACAGTGCCAGTACTCGGCGGCACTCAAACAATATCAATGGCCATGAGCCGTACATTCTTCTCCTTCTTCTCCTGAAGCCCCACCACCAGGCGACCCGTTTCCTCATCAAAGCCTAATATCGCATTCTGAGGTTTATCACCCTTAAACTTCGCCTTCAAGTCCTCAGGCAATGAAACCGTCCTGCGTCTGTTCTTGTTCTCTGCAGAATCACCCCCTTTTTGGTGCTCAAGAAGTTCGAGGACAGTACCCGTAGGAGAGCCCAGCCATGTCACAGACCAAGAGATTCCTTGGAAAAGGAAACTCGTCGGCAAAGCCCAACGATCTTCTTGATGCAGCAACTGATCATACTCGGCTCTCCCAGTAAGAGGTGAGGAAG
Organism: Leucocoprinus birnbaumii; assembly: GCA_027627405.1. Taxonomy (NCBI): domain Eukaryota; kingdom Fungi; phylum Basidiomycota; class Agaricomycetes; order Agaricales; family Agaricaceae; genus Leucocoprinus; species Leucocoprinus birnbaumii. The sequence continues at coordinate 20,617 of JANIEX010000344.1, forward strand.
ATGGCTTGGATTTAGTATCCGATATGGTGAGAATTGAGAATTCGGCGTTCAAACTGCGCATGCTTATGTTCGAAGCACCCGGGAAACGGCGTAATGGCGACCATTCATATCCTGCATTGGGATCTTCTTCATTTCCCAATGGGATGGAATGAAGTTCCTCGACTATTGGTGGTCGTTCGGGGTCGTTCGGGCTCACAACCTCAAATAGGTGTATAGCTGTCTTCCGGAACAACGCGAACGTATTACCATGAATGAACTCGAGGTCCTGTCAGATGTTCATTATGCATTAGACTAAGCTCATGAGGGAAGACTATCATTTAACGTACCCTATCGATTGATGAATCCAACATGAAAGCTTCCGGGTTCACAATCACGGGAGAGCCTTGACGATGAACAGACGCAGAGTAATCGACGACGGTAATTGGAACGTGATCAAGACCCATCCGGTCTACGCCAGCAACCACCAAATAGCGATTATTGAACGTCATGAGGGCAGAATCAAACTGCCGATTCCCAACTTCGAATTGGAAATTTGCCCGGGGTCGAATATTAAACGACGCGTCAGACCCGTAGCCAGACAATCTAGTCTCGACAATTCCACACACTCCAACAGTCCCTATTTCAGAGTTATCAGAACTTCGTTCATTGAAGCTAAGAGGGACAGGTGACGCACTTTGCGAATCGAAAGACATGACCGCCACAAGGAATGTCATTTGAGTCTTGGAATAGTCAATCCAGAATTTATATTGGCGTTGCCGTGAAAAGCCGGTATCGTTAGGCGAAATTGTGCCCTGGTTAACAATGCCGTCACTCCAGGATTTCGCGTCAATGACGACCAAAGCATTGCCATTGGCAGAACCAGTAGCCTCCAAGTCGTACAAAAAGACGCCTGGTCCCGAAGCGTCCGATATGCTCAATAACCATCTCCCTCCAGGAAGTAAGGAGTAAGTGGTTTTAGAGTCGTCGGTGACGGGAGCAGCGTCTTGAATCGAACTCCGTTCAAAGCAAGCATGCACTTTGCAACGAGGTGAGGATGACCTAGACCAAATATCCAGTACTCGTAGACGTCGCATAACCCATTGCTCCAGAGCGTCTACTGTGTAAACGCTCTCTTCCTCAGGCAGAGAATACCCATGGTTCTCCTCGAGAAGACGAACAAAATGCATCCATAAAGCACGCGCTTTTATGATATCGTAGAATCGTTTGCAAGTCTACGCATTTTAACATTAGCTAAACATCCTCCGCCACCTGAAATGAAGGCATACCAATTTCACCGACATTAAACCAGGATAATCCAAGTATAGGAAAGCATCAAAGATAATTTCAGAAGGCAATGTCAGGGTGAAGTCTGTCATCGCTGTTGCACTTGACACAGGCAAAAATATGAAGAAAAGAACAGAAAACAAGCTCGAAAACAACGGGGAGACACGGGGTATGTGGGTCGTACGATGCCAGCGAATTGTAATGAGAGCTCGGGTCGGGGCTTGCCGAAAAAGGACGTGACTACGCGATCAACGTGGAATCAGCGCGGTCCCAGGGTTGTATGTTTATTTCCTCGACAAGCCGATGCACAATTGAAAAAGTTGGTACAAGCGCCTCAAGCGCCACGCTGCCCCAGGCCTACGGATCGGCCCACACGTTTCATCATTCCCCCACAAGCACTCCCATGTTGATCGGGGACATCCAATCAGCGCTCAGTGATGACCAAGGTGGTGGGCGATTTGGAGTAAACGGAGTGTACCAGAGGCCGTCGGAGAGAACCAGTGGTGATGAGATAATCAAGTTGCAGTAGAGTGAGACGTAGGCATTACAGGATTTTTCCAGGCATTTGAGCTGTCCTATCCTACGCGGCTAATCGAGACGCCCCACCGATGGTCCCGGTTTTGAAAATAGATCCAAGGTTTGAAGCTGTTTTCCTCTCTGGGTCTGCGTAGGACCGGATGGAAGAAAATGCATCCGAAATAGCTGATCAACAATTAAGCTATGGAGGTCATGCATGTCCCCTGGCCTTGAACCCGATAACCTTCGAATAATATCACCAGAAGCGCCCGCCGTTAAATCAAGCAGGCTGTCCTAGTTCGCTAAGGATTTAGATAACACAGAGTTGTTCAGGTCCACCGGTGGATATCCTATTAGTTCGGAATGATGGTCTATATGGGCACCAAAGCAGTCATAAGTACCAGTGTGAGTAAATTTGGCATTGGTATGCCCGTTGGTCTTCTCCGTATATATGCTAAAAATGCGCAAATCGACCCAGAGGAGAACGAGATGTCGTAAAGGCATCGCCAGGAGCGTCAAGCACAGAATCTAAAGTGCCCGCAATTATTGAGTGACGGAGACAATCCCTAGTCCTAAAGTGTAGGCGTAACCCGAGTCCCTGGCCAAGGCTGGGTAGAGGCCACGTATCCAGTGGTTGGTCACAGCGGGAGTTCGGTTGTTTCAAATCTTATGTCGCATCGTGACGCTAGGTTTCTCCTCCTGGAAGTAGATAATTCTGGTGCCGATCGAGTTGATATAAAATCGAATAATTTTCTCCCCCATTCAATGAAGCCGTAGTTTTTCTATAGATCTCTGTGTGATTTCTGTAGTGAGCCATTCAACCTGTAATTACGTCGCTCATAGAACACGAAGTGGACATACATGTTAAGCAATAGGGCTGAGTCAAATCGCTCCAAGGACCCTGCAAATAATTCTGAGAGGCGGAACGCGTCCATTTAAGCTGCTCTATAGAGAAAGAGGTGGCGATTTTGCAATGACTATTGACCTTAAGAACATATTCAAACCTCTCAGCGTCTGTTCTGACCACTGAGCAAGCCTCCTGTCAAGATCATCTGATAAAGAAGATGATCGCCGAATGACAAACATCCGCAAATACTAGAGTGCACACCGCTCTCGAGATCTCTCATTATGCCCAGGGCCTGAATCTCTATCCAGCGGGATGTACCACCGTTCTGCCATGAACCGAGTCCTCAGATGTTGCGCAAAATTGTGCGTGAATAGTGTGATGAAGCCAAATTTTCTCGTATGTTAAACATCACTCCTGAGCAACTATCCGGATGTACATTCTGGACTGGACTGGACTATACAAAACGCTATTGCTCAATTTTAGGCGAGGGAGTACCGTATACTAGAGCGTAGAGTATCGTGACCATCTTTTGTCTTGCCACCCACCAAGGATTTACATAGACCGATCACTGGGGATGGCACAAAAATCTGACTGGTAGGTCTTGATCATAACCAGTCAGCGGTCCCGACACGATCGACCGAGTGAATGAGGTTAAGACATCTCCCCCGATAACCATCTACAGAGATTTCTGTGTCGTCCCCGAATTCTCTAGATGTAAGTCCGAAGAAAATGCTATGGCGTTGCGGGGACACACGCAACGCTGTCCAAAGTAAAACAGGGTTAGACAAACGAGAGACATGCAACGAGGACCACTGAGACGTACGATGGTCAGGATGAATATAAATCAGGCCGCAATAAGGAGAAATAGTCCATTGAACAAGATCCAAAGCACTGTCATCACTTAAGATGATGAGAAGTTGCTTTTGTATGCTCGAAAGCAATCCCGAGATTTCTTCATCTAAGTTGCAGGTGGGAGATTTGGAGCATAGATCCATAAAATAGGCAAAGATCAAAGCATTTGGGAGAATACTATCAAAAAGCTCTGCTGAATTGGATCTCAGGGGTATTTGGCTTAACGAAAGGTGCAAATCTTTCAGAATGCCTCTAAGAGTTGTGGAAATTTCATGATCCTTGCGATACATGAATCGGAACACATCAAATCCCTGACATCAATGTATCAAAAATAGCACAAACATTGAAAAGGAGGTACTTCTACTTACGACGTCGTTAGGCATTTCCTTTCCGTGAAGTTGCCCTAACGTCTTTAAGTCAACTTCTGATCCTTTCGCGTATAACAGCAAATAGCTTAGAGGAGAGACCCAGAGATCCAGCGCTTTAGGTTGATTTCCCAAGCTCAATCTGTTGGCAATGACTCGCCGAATAGCACCAATTTCATCACTGGAAAAAGGTAACATAGAGCCCTTGAGGCAGAGATACTCCAGACTAGGGAGCAATGGAGGCAGAGGTGGCGTAACAAGCAGGCTGCTGATGATATCTTCCATCTGAAGAGTGTTTTTTTGATGCATAGACAACTCTCTTAGCTGAGGGAGAAGAAGGAATAGGGGCCGAAGTCCGGTGTCACGACGCAAACCACGCAAGGGAATATCCAAGGACTGAAGCTTGCAGCTCGAACGATCCACGAGAGAGATTACGCTAGGGATGACGCAGATAGGGGAATAAACCTCTGTCTCGTTCTCATGTTCATCGTCAAGCGGACCAAAATATCGCTCGATCGTTAAATGTTGTAGCACAGGCAAGGAGAGATCGCCGAGATACTTCATTGTTTCTATTAGTGAGGATGATGCGCAAAAATGAATATGGAGACCACGAAGGTTGAAGTGAGTCGTGAGGGACTGTGGGTGGTAGATGTCGACACCGGTAAAAAGGAACGACTCGAGTTTTGGAAGTCTATGGAGGATGCCTTCGTTGCTTTGTCCTGGAACAACAATATTCCAGAACATATGGCAGTGTGTAAGCTGCTCATAGGGCAGAACCGGCTGGTGACGTTGGAAGTCTTGTTCAACGTCATATCCACATAGGGTAATCTTCGTAAGGGTGGGAGCGACCTTGAAGAGGTCGAATGATATTTCGAGAGTAGACCGTCGGGAGACGCCTGACATGAGGAAGCCGATCTTGAGTTCTCTGAGGCGGGGGATGCGTCGACGAATATCGCGGAAGAGTATCATGACATGCATTATATTGACACCATATATGCCGAGTGTCTCCCATTGTTCACAAGTCTCGATAAAGGGAGACAAAACCGAGTCAAGATCGATGTTCGACTTCAATATTACGGAGCCTCGTGATACTGAGATAAAGTTGAATTCAACCAAGAGTCCCGCACTACGAGAGCGTCGTATGAGTTCGTGATGACGTGGGAATGCATGTCCGCTGTCTCGGACTTCTTCCTTCACTGAATCGAGAAGAATCGGAGGTAAGGCGCGCCAAAGATTGGAGTCTGACAAGGCAACCTCTCTCCAAGCTCGACAGACAAGACCAAGCACCCAAGGGGGTTCTCGGACGGGAGATAAATGACGGCCAATGTTGAGATAGGCGAGGAAAATGTCATGAAGTATATCGCGCGGCAAATTCATGATTGTGCTGGGATAGGATGGCTCAAGGTATGCTGACGAGTCTGTAGGCATTACTGCGCGACGAGATGATGAAAAAGATGGAAAGTGGGCCAAATATCGGTACGGTCTTAGACCTTAACAAGAAACCGCCACAGATGCTGGCACGTGGCGGTTATGTATGATCCGGCTTGGCTCTCCCACACATTTGCGGCAACATCGCCTTTCCTGGTATTTCTCCTAATTTCCAAATTAGGATAAAGACCTTGGATTTAACGCTACTCAACGGGCGCTGGAAATTGTGAACGCAGCGTCGCGGCTTCAGTGGGCCGCAGATATTCAAGTTAACGTCAGGGGGAAAGCACTCCTAGTAGTCAAACTTTAATTGTCTGGTTTAAAAGTCTCGACAGCCAGGAGCCCTGATATTTACGCCATCCTATCAGTGCCTCGGTTGGTGTATCCATCTACATTAGCCATGCCTTCATCAATCCCAAACTCAAACAAAATACCGTGGCGCTAACTAGAGGTCCGCACCGCTATTATAGACCATTAGTCTAAAGCCAGATGCGACTGGGATTTATTCAAGAAACTCACGGTGATTAGGATTGATATAAATCAAACTGAACATGCTATGCGTGGTCCAACATACTAGATCAAGGTTTTTGTCGTCCTTTAGAGCAGTGCAGAGTCAATCTTTTAAGCTCATACTAGCTCCTCGCTGAAGTGATGTTTTAAGTTACGAGAGCCGAATGCCACGATAATTGCAAAAGTCAAGGCATCCTCAAGCATGTCACCAAAATCTGTCGCAGCCTTCTCATCCGCGCTGGATGATTTCAGCACTTTTTGCAATTTGGTAATAGCCTCCTCAAGACAAAAGATAGTAGGTTCAGAATTGTATATGCAGATTAACGGGAATGCATCCATTGAAGTCCTTGTAAAGGTGCGTTGAGTTAACGAGGTGAAATGCGGTATAAGAATGGGACTCGTACGTATAGCGACATGAGTCTGCTGTGAAGTACACGCCGTACACGAAGTAGATGTCCGGTTCCTGGTATGATCCACAGCCGCACAAAATTCAAGGGGGAGACGGTTTCGCTTATTTTGATGCTTTCTCTTTCGATCCCCTGTCTACTAGAGATCATCATCCGAATGGCATCAAGCTCTCCGAGCGAGGCTTTCTCGCCGCAATCAATCTCCAAGCACTCCAGAGTGGGGAGTAACGTGCTACGGGTTGAGTAGATCGCCATTTCCTGGATGATATCGGTCATTTGTATTGACTTTTCTTGAGATAGGACAAGTTCCTTGAGGTCAGGAAGGAGTATGAGCAGTGGCTTAAGATATTCATTGGAAAGAAGACTGCCTGTGGGGACGGACAAAGAGAAAAGCTTGCAACTTGAACGAGCGAGCAGAGGAGTCACTATCCTTGGTATTACGCTAACCTTTCTGAGGGCAGGAGCCACTTCGAAGATGTTAAACGAAGCAGAGACAGGGTTGGTGTCGTAGTAACGTGTCGGAATCTTGAGTTCTCCAAGACGAGGGACGCGCCCATGAATATTGCGGAAGAACTTCGTCAACGCTGAGATGTCTATTGCAAATAAGATGAGCGTTTCCCATTGTTCACAGTGTTGTGTGAACTGGGATAAGACTGGGCAAACGGCTTCCGCTGATATATCCTCTATTAACCTGGAGAAATGAAGCTCGATCAAGAGCCCGGCCCCGCGAGAGCGTCGGATGAGCTCATGATAACGTGGAAAAGAACCGTTGCAGTCCTTCACCAGGATAGGTGGCAACGCACACCAAAGCCTAGTAGTTGACAGTGCGGCTGTCCTCCACGTTTAACAAACTTGAGCCAGGACCCAGGGAGGTCGCACCGATGGGCTGGATTGGTGGAAATCGTCTAGAAATGCACGAAAGATCTCGGAGAGTGCATCTTGGGGTGGATTTGCCGCAGGTGACGTTTTGGGTACGACGGCGTGAATGATGGCCATGCCAGTTTCCAAGGATTCTGTGGAATACTGTGGCTTACGGGTGCTCGACTTGAGTCTCTCCAGGTCTCTCCTCACTGGAGAGTGGCTAGCCTCCTGCCACACAATAGGGTTGATCCGAGATCACCGATTGTGGCCAATCAGCCGTAGTTCTGATTTGTTGTATGTAAGTAGGAAGTTATGAACAGATTGAATCTTCTGCGAATTCGTAATCAAGACAGTAGACTGCGGTTTTATTCTGAAGAACCTCGGAACGGGCAAAAAATTCACCGAAAACTGTTCCACAGTATAACTACGTGATTGTCCAAATAAAATCGCCCCTAGTTGCCGGAGTCTCTGGACGCGACCGATAGTGTCCAGGTCACTGAAAATCAACGTAAAAGGGAAGAGATCCCGGCCGTGTAGACTCTCCCTTTAAGAGCCACCGCCAAAACTCTAATTCAACGGAATATCAACCGTATCCCCAACCTCATCTTCACCATCATCAACAGCGCCACCAAGCGACCTCTCCTTCTCAACAGGCGGAGGCGGAGGAACCTCAATACTCGAAGGCGAAATCACGCTCTCCTGAGCTTTCACATGTGTTTTCACTTTCGGACTTTCACTTCCGTTCTCTGGTGCAGTTTCACCGTTTTCAGGTGGAGGAGTGGCGGTAGGGAATTTCCAATCGCGTTTCATCGAAGATGACCTTCGATGAGCGTCTAGACTTGATTTAGATTGTTGAGGGGAGGATGATGGAGAGGAAGTTGTCGCTGGCGCTGAACGTGGTTGTTGCTGTCGTTGTTGAGATTCGTGTGATTCTGTACCGGCTTCGTCGGATTCTTGGGGTACCTCGAATCTGACAGTTGAACCTGAAGAACCAACAGGGGGTGAATTGGCTGCTTTACGAGAAGGACCAGGCATAGACGCGCGGTTTGCAGCCGTAGCGTGCTTTTGAGAGGTAGAGGTGGGAGATTGAGGAAGGGAAGCTTGGGACATGGATTGAGGGCGGTTGAAGCCTGCTGAGACTTGAGGTGTGTTGGGTGCGCCTAGGTAGTATGCCGCGATAGGAACCATCCTATTTATCTCTCGTTAGGATTTTTATTTTATTGATTGACAAGGCACTTACTTTCGCTCAGCATGGCAAGCGAGAATCCAATGCGGTTGGACGACAGGTATACTGAGCTGCAAAGCGCGTTGATACTCAACACCAGGAGCACCACCCGTATTTCCAGCTGCTTGTGCACCAGCAGGCGTGGCTGCAGGAGTTGTACACACAAAGTGCGTAGTATCAATTTGGATCTTCTCGCTCCATTTAGCGTTCATATCGCGTAATGCCATCTTGGCGTTCTCTAACAACACTGGATCTTGAACATTGCCGAAACAGACACAGATACCAGAGGTATCGGTCATGGTGTGCGTACGGACGCGTAGGACGTTGGATGGGAAGGTGCCAGCTGTTGTACGGAGGATAAGTTGGAATGAGTATTCCGTGTTGAGCTCGAGGCCTGAAAGCTTGGTCGAAGTGTTTGTAAGGGGAGAGGGTATCGCAGCGAGACGTTGGCCATTGCGATAAATGTCGAGAGAGCGTAGCTTTGCCGTCGCGAGCTGAATCGTTGGCCATTCGAGAGTTACAGATGTCTGTGTAACATTCCGCAGCTAAATTCATGACCGGTCAGAATCGCATCTTCATGCGAGCAATAAGTTGCGCTCACTTCAAGTTTCGGAGGTTCAGGAGACGAGATACCAAACTCCTTGAGGATATCCTCCTGCAACTGCCAAAAGTCGGTATCGCGTCGTTTCTCCTCGACGTGGTTCTGGGTAACGGATATGTTCACTATTGATCCCGTAGTCGCTCCCGGCGGTAAAAGTATCGAAGGGAACTCAATTAAATGAGCTCGCTCGCCGAGCAGAATCTATAAATCCTGGTAGTCAATCTGTCGCTAGTCTCCTGAGGCGAACAGGAACTCACTGCCATGCCAGCATCTGAAATACGCGATCAGTCGAAACTTAGTGGTATGAATACTGCAAGCACGCACCTAGCTTGCCGACGGTAAATGTGAAGCTATCCGGTGTCGGCATTTTGGTAATGTCGTGGGGTATGTCGTGGTTGTTAGTGAAATCGTATACGCTGTGCTGGGTAGTGCCAAGACTGGTTACCGAATCCGGTAATATGTTCCCATCTGCATCGTCGCCCATCATCCCGCTCTCCCGCTCTTCGTCCGTAACGCCATGATATGAACCTGAACCAGACCGTTAAAGTCGACTGCGATGCTCGACGAATGGTCGAACAACATCTTGCAACATGACCCCATGCGTCTTTACCGCCAGAAACGCGACTCGAGCCATCGATCTGTGAGCTCCAAGTATGCAATTCTTGGGTTCATTTCCTCTGGCACCTATGGCCGAGTATACAAGGCGCAGAGTCTGGAGGATGACGGGCAGGTGCACGCCATCAAGAAGTTTAAGCCTGACAAGGAGGGCGATGTGGTTACCTACACTGGGATTAGCCAGAGTGCTATCCGAGAAATCGCGGTACGTTCCTTCTCGGACTGTCAAGCCCAATAATGATTGACATCATCCTTCTAGTTGAACCGGGAAATCCATCATGAGAACATCGTTGCGCTGAAAGAAGTCATCCTGGAGGAAAAGTCGATATACATGGTTTTCGAATTACGCAGAACATGACTTTTTGGTTTGTCTTCTCAAATTCTTTTCAGTCGCAACAGCTACTCATCGTTATCCCAGCAAATCATTCACCACCATTCTCAGACTATACGCACGCAAATATCTCATGTCGTCCTTAAATCCCTTATCTATCAACTCTTCAATGGTCTTCTCTATCTACACTCATGCCATATCCTTCATCGCGATCTCAAACCGGCAAATATTCTGATTACATCCAACGGCATCGTCAAGATCGGCGATCTTGGTCTCGCCCGTCTATGCTATGAGCCTCTCCAGCCGCTCTTCGCAGGTGACAAAGTTGTGGTCACCATATGGTATCGCGCTCCAGAACTCCTGATGGGCGCAAAACATTACAACAAAGCGATTGACTGTTGGGCGGTAGGGTGTGTGATGGCAGAACTCGCTAGTCTCCGCCCAATATTCAAGGGAGAAGAAGCAAAGCTTGATTCAAAAAAGAACGTTCCATTCCAACGTGACCAATTGTTGAAGATATTCGAGGTATTGGGGACGCCAGACGGTACGTGGCACACTCTGCTTTTAGCATTATATTAGCTCATGTGTTCTCTGATCAGAGAAAGACTGGCCCGGGGTCGTTGATATGCCAGAATATCATAACATGAAAAGATTGGATCCGTACGTATCTGTGCCTTTTCTGACCGTTCTTAACTTATCAAACTCTTCTCCATCAGTTTTACGAACCGTTTACAGGAGTGGTGTCACTCCCGTATCCGTTCTCACCTAGGCTTTGATCTCCTTCGTCAGCTCTTTGCATATGACCCAGATAACAGGCTGACAGCCAAAGAAGCGCTCCAACATAAATGGTTTTACGAAGATCCGAAACCCACATGGAAGTAAGCCCCTCCTCCCTATTTTGCTCAAACCTTTGTCAATTTATTCAATTGCAACTTCCTCTCGGCAGTGCCTTCGAGACAGTTCCGGCCCACCAGTTTCCGCCGCACCGTCGCATCACACAAGATGAAGCACCTTCTATGATGCCTCTCCCCGCACAAAATACGTCTCATCAAGGTGCTGCCGGCGCTGGCCACAATGGTGGAGGTCATGTGGCCGGTCCGTTTGGTCAGCCGCACTCCAAGCCAGGAAGCTCGAATAGCTTCACGAGTGTTGGTGTCAGTGGAGGCTATGCTGGCCAGACGACGGCAGCAGGCGGGAGTGGGCATGGTCGAAAGAAAGCGCGTTTAGGCTGACGATCCGAACGAGTATGAATAGTTCTGGCCTCCCGAGATTGTCAGTCATGTGGTGTGTGATATTCTTAGTTGAAAGTTGCATAATATCAACTGTTCGCGACTAGTCCTCTTATTGCGACCTCCAGTACTGCAGGGCACAATTCCCTCCGAGCTCAAAACAAAAACACGCCTTCAATACCCACGATACTAGTCAACCCTCTTTGCACCGTCAAGTTTATGCAACGCGTCCATGCAAAGCGTCCGAACCATTTATCAAGGTTCGCACTAGAGCCGATATGGTTGCCAGATATCTTTCACGTATCACAAGCCGGTCTTCTCGAAGATGCATACTCCCCTTCATAAAACCCAATCTGCCGAGATAAAGACGGCTTGATGCTTCGATTAGACCTGCATGCATCGCCATTTTTAGAATCATGTATTCCTGCTCAGTGCAACGACAGGCAACCTACCCTCTTAATCATCCATCATCGCCGTCATCGCCGTGGACCTTCTCGATATCCTCTTATCGTCTCTTTTTGAGGGTAGTTCGATTTTCTTTGAGGTGTACATCATATCCATGTGCTCCCGATTTCGGGAGCACATGTACTTTATTGCCTCTTTATGCCTGGCCTGGCTTGGCTTTTGGTCATTCGATTCCATTCGCCTCGCTTAGTTCTTTCTCATTGTTCCGGTGTCCTATACGCGTCGAATTACTATCATTCGTCGCCCCACAGCGTATACCCCAGGAAAACTCCATTCATTAGAGAACATACGAAAGCGATTCAAAACTCCACTTCCACAGTTTACGAACTTCCTCTTTCCGAACAAGTGATCTTGTGATCAGCAGAACGATGGATATGTGCTTCTCTCGGCGAATGTTCCGTTAACCGTTTGGATCGTTTGGATCTTATGACACTGGAAAGAAGGATGTTATTTGTGTTTATGATGGCGACCCTCGGCCTGTTCCCTGGTATCGGAAAGTATATGCTGTGGTGTACGTCGTTCTTTACTTTCTCACATATGCTTTGGTCCAACTGATCGTGAACTTTGATAGGCGAGCTTGCCAAGACTTTTGAAAGTCTTCGAGTAATGTCAAGTTGTCGATTTGGACGATTCACTCAGAGTGAATAGGTACGTATTGGTTGTGCTCTCTTATTCCACTTTGTGCTCACAAGGTAGCCGGGACAGATCTAGCTAACGATTTCAGGCCGATCAGGATGTTTGCCTGCGCTGGTAGTTCTCTCTGCCTCAACGACGACTAAAAATACCGCATCGTCAGTGATAATCTACGAAGAGCTGTTGTAGCCCCCACCTGTTGCTGAACAGCTCAGCCAAGCCTCTCTCACAACGGTGTACCATGCGCCCACTGGGTCTTCTTTCGCCACCTTTTACAATCTTGATAACACTTCCTTTTCTCTCCTCTCACACATGATTCACATACCAAAAACAATTATCCCTGCTCGTACTGGGGCCATTCTACAAGTCAAAGTGCCTAGTATTCTGCAGCGTATAAAAGGATGGAGTGAAAGGCGGGGAGAGATCAACGCCCATCGGTGTTGTATACTCGTTCAGTCTTCAAGATGTTCTTCCGATCTCTCGTCGCTATCAGTCTTGCTGGGGTTGTCCTTGCGACCCCATTCAAGCGCGCTGACAGCCTCGTTGTGTCTGTTACTGGACCGACGAGCGTTAGCACTGTCGATGACCTCAAGTTCACCGCTTCGATCACCAACAATGGCGAGGAGACCGCTAAGATCTTGAAGTACGGCACGATCTTGGACGACAAGCTCCCTACCAGGTCTTTCACTGTCACCAAGGACGGCCAAACCGTGGACTTCACTGGTATTAAGGTTGGTTTATCTCGAGTGTTGAAATGGTGCTGGCGCTCATGGGCTTTTGGGACGTAATAGATGTCCGTCTCTCTCGAGGAGGCTGATGACTCTGCGTACGCATTCATCAAGCCTGGTGAGACCCTCACCGTCAACCACGAAGGTTAGCTTCATGTGCACGAATAAAGGGAAATGCTAGCTGACATGCCACTTAGTTGCCCACCTCTTCGACTTCGCCACCGCTGGCCCCGGAAAATTCACTTTCGAACCCGTTGCCAACTTTGCCATTAACGACAACGCTTCCTTCAGTAAAGTCGCTGCTACCACCAGCACTGTTGAAGTTGAAGTCACTGGTGACCTCGCTAAGCGTGAGCTTCCCATGCTCAACAAGCGCGCTGTCGATATTTGCAGCGATTCATCAAGGAAGTCATTCATCGATGCTTCGTACTCTGAGGCCAAGACTTTGGCCAGCGTTTCTTCTTCTTATGTTTCTTCTCGTGGTACTGGAGATTCGTTGTACCAGGCTTACTTTAAGTCTAACTCTGCTTCGTCTGTTACTCGTATTTTGAATGCTGTCAACTCGGAGAACTCTGGTTCGCGCACGTGAGTATTTCTTTTGGAGCGAATACGAGAGATATTGATGTGGTTCGATTAGTTTGTCTTGCACAGACAGTCTTGGTGCTTGCTCAAGTGGTGTTATCGCCTACACTGTCATCTCCACCACCAACGTGAGTACTCAAAGCCTCTCGAGCGCCGATGCTCCAATACTAAACATTGATTGCAAAGATCTACTACTGCAGCATCTTCTTCAACGAGGTCGCCACAAGCCGTCTCTGCTCTGGTACCTCTGTCGCTTCCCGTAACGTCCGTGGTGGAACCACCCTCCACGAGGTACGATTTGATATTAAAAACGCCACGATCTGATTCTGAGCCCACATCCTTTTGGTTTTTCTCAGATGACCCACGCTGTTAGTGGAACTGACGATATTACCTACGGCTGCTCTGCCGATCAAAGTCTCGCTGCCAGCAGCCAAATCAGGAACGCTGACAACTTCAACGTAAGCGTTTCATTGCAAATGACGTCGTTCGCGTATCTGATATTGTACTTGCACAGTGCTTCACCACCCAAGTCTACCAGAACACCCAGTGCTGAGCGGCTGATTAAAATATGGACTGTTCAGTAGCCGTTGTAGAGTTGTTTGAAGACTGATTGTACCCAAAAAATGTAAAGTAGACGCTATACCAGTGGAATGTATTATGCTGTACTTGTTTTCTGATCGGTGTGGCTGGAGACAATAGCCAGCAATGTAAAGCACACGGCCCACCCGAATGCCCGAAAGGAGGATTTATAGATCAGAGGTGATGATTGGTGATGGTAGTGTTTGTTATTTGTTATGCTCCGACTTCCACTACTAAAGCGGGCTTGCCTTGCTCGACGACCCTCTTCTCTTACCACGAATGCTTCTTCACTCGTATACCGCCATACCAATGCTTTACCTTCATTCAGAACGCGCGCCACGGTCGCAGCGATGGTTGAAGAGGATCTACCAGAAGGTGTAGAAGACTTTGGGAGTTACGCCGTCATTCTGCCGCCTGAACCTTTCGTCTTTGGAGTATCACATATCAAACCGAAGGAGGTGCCAGGGGATATTGTTAAGCCACCTTATGTTCTCAACAATGGCAATGAGACCTTGGATGGCGTGAATAAGCCAGAGAGTATAATAGAGCTGGGTGGCGAGGCTGAGAGTCGAGTACGGAGAGTTGCTCAGCTAGCGAAGAGAGTACGAGAGTATGCTGGGACGTTAGTGAAAGTGCGGTTTGTTTCTGGTCCAATCTCTACTACATTTCTGTACTCACGAGATCTCAGGTTGGCGTAACGACTAACGCGATTGACTCGGCTATCCACGAATTCATCCTTGCGCATAAGGCGTATCCATCCCCTTTAGGCTATCTCGGCTTTCCTCGCTCTTGTTGCACTAGCGTCAATAATGTTCTCGTGCATGGAATACCCGACGAGTACGTGTCCTTGCTTATTGTTCAGGAGAGCAGATAATGACGATGGGCTGCTTTAGTCGTGCACTGGAGGATGGTGATATTGTGAACGTTGACATCACTGTATACCTTGACGGATACCACGGCGATACCTCTCAGACGTTTCTTGTTGGTGGCGTCGTAAGTCAGCTTCTCCCATGAGCGTCGCATCTGATTTCTAACGGCTTTCCAGGATGAACAAGGGAAGGATCTAGTGAATGTAACGAATCGCGCACTGCGAGCCGGGATCAGCGCCTGTGGGCCAGGACGACCATTCAAGGGGATTGGGAAAGCAATACACAACGTGCTCGGCGAAAATTACTCTGTCTCATCACAATTCACGGGACATGGCATTGGCACATTCTTTCATACCCGACCGTGGATCCTCCATCACAGTATGTCCATTTTGACTCGTTCAGTTGCTTTGCGGGGAGTAATGCTCTTTCCGCAGGAAATGAGGAGCCTGGTGTCATGAAACCCGGTCATTGCTTCACGATCGAGGTACGTAACTTATCACATCCTCGTCTAATTGGGTCTGACTCTGAATCAAGCCATCCATTATCCAAGGACGAAACCCTCGAGGGTGGATATTCCCTGATGAATGGACGGCTTCGACGGAGGTGAGTAATGATAGAGTCTCCTACAACCTCATGGTTGATTGCGTCTTCAGAACTGTGCCAGAAGTGCTCAAGCAGAACACATGGTCCTTATCACGGACTCGGGGGCTGAGGTGCTGACCGAATAATCGATTAATCCCTTGGGCTTCTGGCGTGAAAGTCCTCAGCGATGGGAGGCGTCTGATTATCGTCTGTATATTTACTCACAAAGATACTAGTATTCGCATGTTTTGTTGATCATTTCAAGCTGTATCTATACGGATTGTACTTCTACTTTACTTCCCCTAACCTTAGTGCTCCGAGCCCTACTTAAAGACGCCGGAGAATCAGATGCCCGATAACGATGTCCGGATCAGCGGGTATTATTGTTGATCACCACCTGATTGCCGATCATAATCGATCTCTATTTGACCTCCGGCCGCGTCCTTCCAGTTCATTGTCGCTCATAGTTTCCTTCCGCAGGCTGCTAAACACATGGATGTCTTCATACTCATGGCTCGTATTTGTATTTGAGATGAAACTGCCGCGCGATAACTTTTATAAGATTTCCCCTCGTACTTGACTATTTCCA
>JANIEX010000345.1:0-36661 GCA_027627405.1 Leucocoprinus birnbaumii
CTCAGAATCAGGCATCACTGGAGACAGCTAAGCGACGGTGCGTCTGTCAAGCCCACTCTGGCTGAAACGGCTGGGTAAGCCCGGAGTGCCTCCAGTTCGGGCGGTTTGGCGCTCCAGGGCGATGAGAATTTCAATCTCAGCTTCCTTTTGCGTCGGCACGAGATCCGATCGGACGTTGCCAACCACAACTCGCCCTAATGATACACATTTCTGTCATCGGCTGTGTTTTCAACGATTTTCTGCCCGTGTTACACCGTGACTTTCTCAACCTATATAGCTCCCCTCGCACACCGTTCATCTGATTCCTATTTCTGCTCACTCCCGATGGAAGACACTTTCCAATTTATCATAGAGTCTCCCCAGCACAACACCGGCCACAAGAAGCGGCCCCGGCTGGTCACCTCTTGCGACAACTGGTGCGTTTCCGCCGGCCACCACCTCCCGAGACTCATCTTTTTTCAGTCGCCTCAAAAAGATCAAGTGTCTCCAGCCCTCCCCCGAGACGAAATGCGAGGCGTGCAAGGCCGCGAAGATCCCCTGCCGCTTCAAGGATAGGGAGAGATATTTTGCTGAGCGGAGTCGAGCGATTGCGGGGCCGAACACCGCAAACACCTACACCCTTGATCAGAGGTGAGTACCCAGCCACTGGCCACTCCTCTGCTTTTTTGCTAATCATTCCAGGACTAATTCTCGCGGTTCTCTCGATGCCTTCACCTCCTCCGGGTCTTCAAGTCCTTCCCTGTCCTCCCTCTCTCATCCCAGGTCAAATTCCCACTCACCAAAGGAACCCAGCGGCCTCGTGTCGCCAGACATGGACAATGGTCGCTACACTCCTTACTCCACAGACTCACGGCGACAGGGAGACTACTCAAGGTACGTCGCCGTGCCACTCAATCCAAATGCCGCCTGCTAACAGGGCCCAAAGACATTCCTCAATGTCTGGCTACCACTCAAGAAACAGCTCAATGGGCTATAATAATATTGTTGGTCCTGGTTCCGCTGATATCCTGCGGCAGATACATAATACCTATCCACCACAGCCCATGGACTCCCGCTATATCCAACTATTTGATCCTGAACACCCTCAACGCCCTCACCCTACGTTGATGCCGCATTTCCTCCAAATTTTCTTTGACCACTACGTCTCGGAGTACACCTTCCTTACATATGAGGAGACACTGGGCAGATTTTGGGAACAGCGGCTCTCTCCTGCTTTGTCAAACTGCATTGCAGCAATGGCAGCAAGGTAAACTCACTTCTTTCCCTGATAGGCGTGTTGCCTGATCGCGGAGTCGCTAGGTATGCCAACATCCCTGAATTGGTCGTGCGGGGTCTTCATGAGGTTGCCGAAACATATGCTGAAAACGCAAAGGTTTGTCATAGAATCCTGTCACGCCCGCGTTCTTACCGACGGCTTCCTGTTTCAGAACATCCTGAACTCCGTTGCCCATATGCCGACCATGGATACGCTGCATGCGCTGATGCTGTTGTCTTGGTCAGAGTACAAGAATGACAGAATACCCAGTGAGTTCCTGACCTCGTGCGGGCCGAAGATCGTGTCCCTAATGACTCCTGTCAGATTTCCGTCATTACTGTCAGATGGCTATGAGGATGGCTATGGATCTAGGTCTTTCAGACCAGAACCCTCCTAGTCACCTGCCTGAGAACGAACGCAACCGTCGCCGCGCAACCTGGGCAAATATCATACAACTCCACCTTATTACATCTCAATCTCGATAATTATCTAGTTAATCGTCGCTGGTGCACTGGGCATATTTCATACATCTGGACTCCAACTCGCTGAGCGTGTTACTACCTGTCGACTGAAGTATTTCGCCTTCACACTTCTCAATTAGTAGTTCTATCGTACAGTTATTAATAATTTTAATTGTAGCGCTTAATGTCATGTTCAATCATGTTCAGGTCAGAGGCGTTTGCCAAAGATATGTCGGCGCCGTTTTGTAGCCGAGGGTTGGAGATACGGTCTCTTAGGTAAATACACGGTTTCAATGTGATAATTTAAAGTAGAGCAACGACCATTCTCCTGTCAATGCTTTTGCATATTCCGAAGGCAGCGGGTTAACAGAACTTCGAGTGATGAGATTCCAACTACATCAAGGAACCTCTCAAGAAGTTATGGAGCTATAAATACACTCCACCACGAAAATATGCAAAGCACATTGAGCGATGTGGAGAGTTTGCGATATAAACTGGCGGCCTGAGTCATGCTGTAGCATGATCTGTACCGCAAGAACTCTTACGACCAGGTTTGGGATAAAGCAAATTCCGTATCGATTCGCATTCCATCGAGCAAGCCTACATTGACTGATGGCTCCACCTGCACTCCCTGACATTGTGACGACACAATAATCAATTCCCAGGAATTTTCAGGAAAATATCCAGATTGCCAAGCTTGAAACTGGATCAGCCGGCTCGGAGCCAACACACCGCCTGTGATGCCCAGTACTCGAAATAAACCCTGCCCGCGTCCTGCTCTTTTGCGTGTTTTACCAAAAGGTAACAGCGTACGAATCGCGCGGAGGCTGGAGTCGCCTGCGCTGGAACAGCCCAAAATAGCAAGCCGTTGCACTAAATTCATGAATTCGAGGTTCGGTGAGGGGCTAGGTCAGATGAAACACGAAGAAAGGGACGCAGACAGCTTCCGAAGAAGCCGACCAGTTCCACAGCAAAATGCGCCGAAGGTTCCTGTTCGTTTCTTCTTTCCGTGGCCGACGAAGAAGATAGACCGCTTGACAAGATGCTTCGCGAGTGCGGAAGAGTTCTGTGCGGCCCTAAATTTCTAAGAAGCGTCGGTGACTCGCTTCAACGGATGAAGCAATGGCTCCTCGCCGGACCTACGAAGACCTGGACCTGGAGAGCCATGCAATCTAGCCCAAAATTCCGACCATCACACGATCACCGGCATCAGTCCAGAACAGTTCTTCCCTCTCTTGAGGGGTCTCACGCCCCTTGCTGGATACGTTGACGCTTTCCGCATAATTTCCTTAAAGATAAGTTGCTATAAAATGAATGCTTGGCGGAGTATGAATGGGCCGATGTGACAGTCATGAGTTCAGTGCTTATGCCAGAGGACCATATGCTGCTGTCAATATTTCCCATCAGCCCATCAGTGACTCAACTTGATCTGCATGAGATCCAGGCTGACGTGCCTATTGGTTCCTGTAACTGGTTTAGTCGACACTTGCCAGATCAACTTGAGTGGCATTGATCGTCAGCGCAGCCCTCCCCGCTGTATGTACGCCTGCCGAGCATGAGCTCGTCCCTCGGTGTATCACCGCGTCGACCTATACACCACCACCTGTAATCCGCAGCCACTATGCAGGAATCCAGAATGGTGTGGCTGCCAAAAGGTTACCAACTCCAGTCTTCTCTGCGCGTTGCGTCAATATCCGTGGCCTTATACGAGTCAGCATCTCGCTTACTCCCCCCGTTACCGTCCGAGCTTCTTTTAATTGATGTTGGCTTGCTTCCAGTTACTTGGAAACGTTCCCGACGGCGTGCAGATTCTACAGGGAACAATGGCGAACACGGAGATTGACGTATGTACGAGTTTCTGTCAATCTGAGTAGTGGCTACATGGAAGTACTCCTTTTTGACTAAGTTTCTTCTTTTTTGATTATCAGCGCATCCTGCGTGCTATTCATGTTGCTGCGGTGCGTCGTAAGCTTCGTCCTGAGGTACCTCGGCCACGTTGTTCATATTTCCGCCCCATAATGCACTACACACAGGCTATTCAGCATCGTGGCGCTAACTCTGAGCAGTGTTAGAACCACTTTCCCTGACGTATCTCTCGTCGATATTCATGTCAATTTTTTCCCAAAACTAGGTCGGTTTCTTCTATGGCGACTTTGATGAAAAGTTGTGCCATAGATTTTTTCTCCTACCCCCGATCTTCAAAGGTTAGATTCAGTTCACTAGTCCGTCCTGTCGCACTACAGATTACCCACATGATTCTTCCATGCCAAGTCCTTCAGATCATGGTTTCCCAAGCTATCCTTGGTCTCCGGTACGTTACCTTCGCCCTTTAACCGAAGCGAATGCGAAGGCTTGATGTTGTCAATTAATAGAGTATACAATCTTGCCCAGCGGTCCGAAAGCATTCTCTATGTCGGCTTGTTTGTTTACATTACTACCTGTTCAGTGAGCACCCTCGAATTTGCGAGCCTAAACTCCCATTCATACTTGATATTAGCTGCAATGGGTTTCTACACTGGTTGAGAGGGAAGGTGCGGATTTGTGGCTAACTGTTTCTATGGAAGACTCATGGAGTGTCGTAGCATTAATTGATTCCCATTTTGTGAGTCTCACTAACCTGTCGCGCGCTCACATTGAGGTTTCATTCATTGACGTATGCATTCTATCCAGCACAAGTAAGCTTTCAATGCGCAGTCAATAGTTTCGTTATTGTTCGCTGAATTAAACACCTAAAGCTGCCGTGCATTTAGTGAACAACCAAAACACCTCGGAGCATGGGTTTTCTATACCATTGCTATGGTCTATGATGCCCTCATGACATTGGCCTCGGGGTTCTATCTGCTGAGATACAAATTGACATCATCATCTGGCTCACTGTGAGTGTTCATTCTCTCACAGCGTCCCATGCTTTAGGCTCCAATGCTAAACCTGGAAATCAGTATGTCCAAGCTCATCAACATGTGAGTTTTTTTTTCATCATCGGTCAGCGTTTATAGCAAGGCTGGAGTATTTATATCACGCACTTTTTAGGATGCTCTCAGACGGACTTGGCTATCTCATCGCTTTGACAGGTACGTACAAAACTCACCGGCTTCCACTCCGAAGGCACAGTTTGTTTACCGGTTTCTGACAGCCACAAACGCCATCAATGTGACATTATACAAATCCTCGACCGACACTCAGGTTGGTAGTCGGTCCAGCGTTTACCGGTATAGATACTTACATGACAGGGCCCGATGATGATGATCCTTCCCATAGAGTGCAGCGTACGTTCTTAACTTGGTTTCATTATGCGAGCTCATCGGGAGTACCAGAGCGTCACTTGGGTACTGTCTAACTTGGATCATGTCGCAGAGACTTCTGATTCATCTACATGGTTCGATTAATTCATTCTTCTCCCGCCACTTGTATCCTTGAAACTCAAGCTTTCCCACTATAGATGCCTCGAGGGAGCGGCGGATGGAGAGCGAAGATGCCGTGCCTGCATATTCCATCACCTCTGACATCTTATCGCCACGGGAGCTCACTGAACTAACCCAAACACAGCTGACCACTAACAAACCTTCGAGATCCAATTCAGCTACTTCCCGCCATCGAATGCGCCAACATCAACCCTATGATTTGGAGCAAGGTCATAACCATATGTTTCTTGAGGAGCGCGACATTCACGTGAGAGCCAAGCAATCTAGTCTCTCCAGTTGCTAACTACCATCCAGCTTGAGAACGACTCGCGGAGAACAAGATAGCCACCAGGGTCTCGGGCTGTCCAGACACTTGACACTGACGTCTTAGTATGTGCGCCACCCGTTGTACTTTATTTTTATCCCTATGTTCCCACCACAATATGTCGGGGAACAAGGCTCTAGCTGTCAGAATAGCTGGACTCCGTGTACTTTATTTATCGGCGACATTTATCACATTTTTTTAGTCTGTTGGTTACTCAGAGCAGCTTAGCTGCGCATTTACGAGGGCCATAGACCGTGACAGATCGGCTTGACATACCGCGATCTGTTCTGAACTTGACATTCTCATGTCTTCGAATTTATGAAAGGCTCAGCCACACTACACACACCATCTGCACCACATCGTTGATGATAGAACTTCAAATCCGTGGACTTCTGGTCCATGTACTAGCGACCCCGATAAGGGTTCCCCGAACTCCGCCCTTTGGTGCCCACTGTCGTGTTGAGGTACACCGCCTCCAATTGATATAACCTCGCATCGAAAATGACCCTACCAAGAGGAACTTGCGCCATCACAGCTGAAAACATAAATCCATATCGTATACCCATTCGGAAATCCGATATTGGTGTTACACTGATATCCGGCTCCCTACCAACTGGCTCCCAAGTTACAGATTGTGTCTGAGGGCTAGTGTTACAAGGGCTATGTGATGCCAGGGGAGCGTCATTAACGGCGGCGAGGACACAAGGGTAACCTCTTTCCCCCATCTTCTGCGAACCAAGGCGGGTCCTTGCTCGTACGGCGAATTTTCGAGGCTGGTCCTCCTCAAGACAATCGTCTCTTCATTCGTCTCTTTTGTGTACTGGCTACACTTTCGCTATCAGTCGTCGCAGTATTTTCTTCACTGCGTGAATGGAAGAAACGCAACCTTTACCGAGCGGGATAGAGATTATACTGAGGAGGGAATATACGGTGCAGGAACATGAGGGTGTGATCGTATGTACCACCTCCATCTTTTTCGGGCTCAACGCCAACCCTATCGCGCGTTCGGGTGCTAAATGGCATTATTCGCGCAGGTTCTGATAGCGATGTCTTGTTTGTCTTTGGTAGCCGTATTCTTTTTGCTCTGTGGGGTAGGCGTGAGTCTTCCATTATGCTTTTTACCTTCGATCATGTCGGCAAGTTTATTCAAGTCCTTCCTTGTTCTGGATAACAGGTGACTGCCGCTAAAACAAGAAGCACGTTGCATAACCATCTTTTTCTGCGGACACATGTTGCTGGATATTTCGCTTCTCTGATGCTATGTCACATCCTACAAGGTACGATAGGGTCGTTCAAGAACACGATGAAGAAGATCAGCGCTCACTAGTCACTTAGCAATCGCATCAATCATGAACGCACGATGGGTCTCGCGGGGGCGCATCGAAGCCGGTGATTTCTGTATGTCTCAAGGTTCGCACTAGTTTTCGTTATCAGCTGACGAAAGAAGTTGATAAATTAACTCATTACGCATAGGCGTCCTCAAACACATTTCTGATGTGGGCACCGCGCTTTGGACTTTCGTAAGTGATTTCTTATGTGGTGTCGTCGAGGGTCAACTGAAACGCCTTGAAACGCCTAATGTCACTCAGGTGATTGCTGCCCATACCTTTTGTTTGCTCTTTTGGGAAATGGAAGGGTTGAGCGTTTTCACACTTTGGGCGACCTTGGTCGGTGGATGGTCCGCTATCGGTGCCATCGTCATATCCGGCCCTGCGGTGATTAATCTCGGAAAAATGGGTCCATATTGTGAGTCCCATTTTTGATGATTCGATCTCGGAAGCAGCCCTCAAGCCCATATTCGGCGAGGTAGATAGTGTCGCGGGACTATGGTGCTGGATCGCCCCTCAATACAAGATACAGCAGATCTTGTACGTGTGATTTCTTGCCGGGGATGTACGTTCGAACCTGACGCATTTGTTCTGCGGCAGACTCGGCTGGTTAATGGTGAATTCTTTCGCATAAGCTGCATAGCTCATAGATCATCGTTTGATACTGATGAATGTGCTAGTTACTCATGGCCGCCGTGCTGAGCCTTGTTCTTTATCCCTTGATTTTTCTTCGCCTGAGAGGGAACATAACCAAAAACGGGTGGCGTATCAAATTCACAAAGACCGCAGTGGAGAACAACGAAAGATGGCGTGGTCTTCCCACAGGTCATTCCGTTCGCATTGCGAAGCAAATGTTATTGTGAGTGGCATGACGAGTTGATGATTACTGTGAGTACTAATGAATCGGTCAGGTACCCGGTTCGTCGGATTCATATCGCGTACTTACGAATGAATAGCTGATCGTTGGCTGCCAGGTTGTCTATACAGTTCTGATTCTTCCAGTCGTGACAACCCGAATGATTCAATCCTCAGGCAAAGGTGTAACCTTACCTGGAATGATTTTCAGGTGAGCACTTCATAGTAGCTGGATAAAGAAGGTTAGTACTTAATCGGAACAGTGACGCCGTTTACCAGATGTTCGGTCTCGCCAATGTCGTGCTGTTTGTAGCTACTCGGCCAATACTCTGTAGCGATACGCTCCTCTTCAAGGGCTGGAATATTTCTTGGCCGTTTGAACGCCCAAATGCACCGCAACAGAGTCCTCCAAACCAAGGTCATCAAACTCCTCCTTCCGAGCTGTCGCCTGGTTCAGAGACTGGGAGCAGAAACTCCCAGTCCGTCAAATCAGGGCCCTCATGGACACAGAGAGAAATCAAACCACCGCCAGAAATCGTTATCAGAGACAGCATTGGGAGCATTTACAGCATTTATGACGAACACCCCCAGTTCCGTTTCGAGCCACCACTGTCATCGCATTGGAGTCCAGATACGCCCCCTAGATCGGCAAAGCGGTAGATGCACATGTGTTCAATTCGAAGTTGTAGAGGCAGGGCGAGAAGCGTAGCATATAACAACAGTAAAAAAGGTTCTTGTCCATGCCCATGTGGTTTACTCCATGGGCGTCAGTACGTTCTGTCATTGGGTTTGAAGCTTTCCCGATCAAGCTTCTGTGGTTCGCGTCCCTGGCTGACGGTGAATATATTCTTGCTTCGAATAGATTACCGAAAAGAAACCCACAGGCACGGAATTGCCTGAATGGGCGTTTGTTTGGTGATTCGGTGAACATACTAATTGTAGTATAGATGATCCTGAGGTCAAAACAAGCGAATTCTGTCATGAAAGATCCCATGGTAGAGGTTCGGAAAATGTTTTGGTCCAACCGCCCTCTTGGGAACCAGGACACCAGTCCAAGAGCTGGTTCAGTTCTGAAGCACTGAGATAATAAGAATGGAATCGCCGAAAAGGATTCCGTTGTCGACGTTTGATAACGAGAGGAGGATGGCACCCATACAAGTCTTTTGAATATGGTATATATCCGTTTTGACGCTTTGGATGACATTATCAATTGAATGTAATACGACTAGACATACCGACACACACCTCTCCGTCTGTTGCAATGCGTACATGTTCGGTGTCGTCAGGATCCACGCCATAGTACGCGAACTTGTCCTCCGGCCAGCGGAGTGCTGCGCGATGTAGCTTCTCGAATCTTGATTTCTTGAATCCATAGCCTACGATGGATATACGATCTGGATATCTTCCAGTGAATTCCTTAAATCGGGCGATCGAAAACAGTAGGTTTTGGAAAGAGTCCAAAGCGTAGTCCTCGGTCGTCAGGCGACCCGAAATGTCCTGAGAGGAAGAAGTGGAATCGCCTAATAAAGCTAGTCGCAGATACGACTGCGCTTCAGTCATGATTGACTGTAATCGTGTCTGGCCACTACATTCCAAGGAAATTGGCGAATGTCAGATATACTTCGCAATGAAATGAACCTCACCCGCTGAACACTACAAGTGCATGCTGATCTTCTCTTGCTATATCTAGTCTATTAAAGGCATGGTTCAGCATTCGCGTCGAACTTTGGCTCAATAACTCGGTATTACAACTCAACACTCACCCTCGTTGTATGTGTTGGTACAGCGCTTCTAGCCTAGCCTTTCCTCTCTGATAAGGCTCCAAGATCCATTCTGAGTCTTCTAGTCTCCGTTCTGGATCGTTTCCCGTCCAAATCGCGTGTCCTGGAACGATGACGAGGTGATCCAGGCTTTCTGAAATTGAGGGGCGTTTTACAGTTGCCCACCATACGCTACCGAACTTTGCCGAAGCTTTATGCATGTTAGGTTTTGTAGGAGCTGGGCAGGAATCGGAGAGAAGGGAAGTTGGACGTAAGGCGAGCAAGAAGCGTAGGTTGTAGTAAAGGGAAAAGAATGTGAGGATAATCAAAAGAACGATGCCGAGGTTGGTAAACCTCGAGCGACTGAGCAGAAATTTAGACAGATTTCGGCGACCTGTAACATCGGCCCGCCTGAAACCTTTTCGTGTGCCAGAGCTTACTGGGGAGGGAAGCATTTGGCCTGATGGCCTGAAGGAGTGGATGACAAAAGTATATCTATCAAAGCGACTTTTCCACGCTATCTACATTTCAAGTGTCCGCGCTAGTCATACATTACATACTGTTTAAAAAAATACGAAAAACGAGATTCACTATATACAGAGGTGAAGAATAATAGGATTATAAGTACAGAGAAAGCAACTTACACGACAAGGGTATCAGACACATAAAGTACAGGATACAACAATTATACAGATGCCTAACAAATGATGGAACCAGAAACACATAGAAGAAACCTACGATAGCTCTGAGAAAAATTCTAGTAGACCCTCATCTCCCTCATTGGGGTCCTCTTGTTGCCAACTATGCAGGCGAAGCTGCACTAGCTCATCCCAGTACAGTGTCGGAGCTTCATCGTGGCTTTTCAGGAAATTTCGGATGTGCCTCAACCAACGCTTCACTAAGCGGAATCTTACTTCAACCTTCTCATTTTCCAGCGAGCCGAAAACGAAGGGAGGCAGATTTTCCTGATACGCGAGCATGGCGACTTGTCCAAGCCAATAGAAAGGCACCACTATCGAGACGAGACATGTGAGTATCTCGGATACATTCAACAGGAAGAGTGACATACAGTTTTGAATGAATGGGGGCTCGCCCACTCCTTTTTCTATTCGTGAATCTGGAGAGTTTTTCCAATTGTGCAGCCAGTTATGCATGGAAAATTGGAGCTTAAACATTTGGGGATCCATTTCATCGTCGACGCCATCGATCTTCGGCTTTGACGGCTTTCCCATAACACAGTACTGGAATAGTTGCTTGAGGGTGATGTGGATGAGAACGAAATGAGCAAAGGCACTGAGGGGCGCGGCGCTCGGTATCGTTCGTGTTTCGGAAAGGTACGCCACCATCTTCGGGATGCTCATGCCAGTCAACCTACTGGCCTGGGTCGTTCCATAGGGTGAAGATCGCTGAAGCACCAGATACCAATCTGCGGCAGTATTGGCCTGCCAAAGAGCATTTTCACACGGCAAATTGAGAGTGACTTCTTGCGGATGATAGGACGACGGAAGCGCAAAATAGATGCAGTGACAACAATCATGCATGTAGGACCAGAGAATTGCTCTATCATGATGTGAGTCGAGATCGGGGATCAGAAAATTTGAAAGACAGTACCGCTTGGCCATTTCATGTCTTGCCCAATCAAACCATGCGCCTTCCAAGTTGCTCTCGTCTATACGAGTCGGCTGCCAGCTTGCATTTAATGGGATCAATCCCGTCTGCCGTATCATCTATTTCAGGGTGAGTCAAAGCCCCAAAGTAGGGAGTCTAAACCCACCATGACAAGCATTCCGTGGTAAATGCTAGACGACGCTCTCTGGTCCATGTCCTGATGAAATAGACCAATGGTTTGGAGCAACACTACTGCAAGAATAAGTTGAACCTGGTCCAGCCAGTCGGTAGACTTCCTTGCCTGTGAACAACAAACGTGAGTTTATCCGATCACGGAGTAAGAGACAGTTTGATGTACTAACAAAGTCATGTACAAGCGTCTCCCGAGCATAGGCAAGCGTCCTTGAAATAAAGTCGGTTGCACGCTTAGTTCCAACAAACAAGGCGCCACACGCTTGCATAGCACTAAGCAAGACCGGTGATTTCTTCTCCGCTCGGAATGTTGGCGCATGGACAATCGGAATCTGTGTCAAGAAGGTTGTAAAGAAGATATGCACTGTGATAGAGATCAGGAACGGAGCAACCAGTTGAGACCTTGGCGACACCTACGGTAATGCTGTAGCTCGGCCGGAGTGGGATCAGGACTGAGAGCTCGCAACCGTCCATGACCTCTGTCAACCTCGAACGTTTGGAATGGATCTGGTTTGAGGCACTCATTGGAGAATGCTGGACTTTGAGTAGTTGTCGAAGGTGAAGAGGATTCGGCAAGGAGTCTAGGGTTGAATGGAAAGTCTTCTGGTGAATCCCCTCTCACGCTCAACTCCTCGATATTCAGTGTCACCTCTGTCAGAGCGGCCGTAGCAGAGGGCGGTGTCATCTGGGGAAAGATGTTCGTGAAGAACGGTGTAAAGACGTCGCTGCCGTATGCAGGGGACAAATGGCTGGAAACTGGGACCAGCTGATCGTCGGCATTCGTCGAGTCTGACTCTGAGGGTGAATAAACCTCAACTGGCGGGTCATTCAGAAAGCCCGTATTGTATAGGGTTACCGAAGAATAATCCGGTGGAATAGGGACGGCGGATGGAGAAGCCTGAATGGAAGGTTCAATCGACCTTGTAAGTTGTGTCTGCTGTTGATAAACTTCAGGATCCTGAACGTAAACAAGTCCAGAAGCCTGCATAGAATAAGTTGGTTCCGGTGTTCGTACAGATGCCGAGGAGGAAGAAATGATAGAAGTATCTGAGGGAGAGTTTGGATGCGAAGATGTGGTTGCCCCAGCATGGTTAGGAAAAGACGTTGAGATAGGGGTTCTAGTGGATGCAGAAGCAATTGTATGAGTCTGCATTTGGTTCTGGTCGGATCTCCTGGGTGGGCTTATCGAGTTGCCGTTGGTAAAGGAGCCTTTGGGAGCTACGGATTGTGGAATCTTCCGTGTTGTGGGCCCATAAACGCATTCCGTTCCTTTTGACACGCATTTCGCACATGGCATTTGGCGGTCGCACTTGATCTTGGATTCCATGCATGCGAGACATGAACGTCTTCGAGAACGGCTTGACCTAGTGAGGTATTACGAACCCTCAGCAACAACTTAGACATGCAGGAGATGCGCAAGAGCTCACGGATTGTTGCAACTCTTTTTGTGCCTGGTCAGGAGATCACTGCGAGTAAACTGCGAATCGCAGGTCTGGGAAACGTATCAGCGCCCGATATCTGAGCAGCGGAGCAGAAGAGCCTACGTCGCAACGATGAAGTCTCTCATTTGTATCTGTAACGCCGCGCTATAAGTATTATTATCAAGCTCGACAAAGGAATAGTGCATACGGTTGCGCAAGTGGCGGTTTAGATGGGTAGTACGAGTAAACTTTGCCGGACAATGCGGACAAAGTTTTGTCTGAGGTAGGACGGGGATGTTGCCGCGGTGGCTGCGTATCTTGGAGAGTGTGCCATCCTTCTTCCTAAGAGGCTCGAAGTCTGGTCGGATATCGAGAGGACGCTCGGAGCCCAGTGCGGAGGCCAGTGAAGATTGTGTGGATTGTGCGGGTTGGGAAGGGATCAAGGGTTCATTGGAAATCATGGTCATGGAGGGAGGAAACAAAGAGGTCAAGAGCAGGACCATCGGTGTAATACCCGACTAAATTGGCGCTCGACCTAGTCTGTCCATTTACGGCAAGTCTCCCTCGGCCTTGCTACTCCTCACTATCACTCTCCAATCTTTACAATTTCACTATGCTCGCCTCCTGCCTGATTTATTATGTATCTGCACTGTTCCATCATCTCCATCATTTCGCTAAACTATCTACTGCCAAAGCGATCATAGCTGATCTTCTGGCATTCTGCCTCAAAGCTCCCTACTCGCTCTGAGGTTATTCTAATCTACCCTGAAACGGGCGGTTACTAGCTCGTGCGAGTTCTCTGCTGATCGCCCACTGAACAGCGGCCTCGACGTCCGCTGCCTCATGTGTCGGAATGTGGCTAGGCTCCCCGAGCTCAGGCTCATATACTCCAGTTCTGACGAGAACCGAGTGCCAGCCTGCGCCATTAGCACCAGCAATGTCTATGCACAATGAGTTTCGTATGAGAGCCATCATTTTGCAACAACTCCGCGTACCTGACTCCGGGTTGTCTTGGGAAAATTCGTTAGGCACCCCGATCCGAAATAAATCTCAACAGGACTCACCTCCAATCATATATCTGCAAGGAGCGGCTAAGTACGGTTAAGAATTGAGCAGCGGGAGATGCTTACACGTGTGGCCGTGACAGTGCATGGCCGTTATGCATATAACGCAGACGATTTAAAAGTACCTCTTCTGCGAAATTGTAGGTTTCTCGAGTAGGCTTGCCAAACTGTATATGGGGATATTGACTTCCCGTCAAAGCCTAATGGCGCTCTTTGGTGCAAGGGCAGTGCATGACGAAGAAAAGAGCGAACCTGATATACACCCTGGAAAGCAGCTTTGAAACCTCCTTGCCCAAGTCGCGGGCGCGGAAAATCTGACTTCCAGAGTAAATCGGGATTACAAAAAACGAGCTCGACAGGATTTGAGCTTGTCTTTGGATTGATATATGGGCCGCCCACAATTCCGTCCGATTGGATGATGTCACAAAGAACCTGACCTGGAGAAGCAAAGGCGTTTTTGAGAGTCGGTTGAAGGCCTTTCACGGCTGAAACAAACTAATACTGACAGTCTAGCGCCCAGTCTCGAGGATCGTGAAACACGAATGCCGCTGTAAAGCGCGTCCGGCCGAGGTCAAATGTCTACCAGCACGGATTAATCCTGATCCAATGTGACTGCTCATCAATCATACTTGGGCTGTCTCCTTTTCTATTTCAGTAAGCGAGTGGAATGGCCATACCCTGTGTGCTTCCCTTGTCAACATGTAACTGCAAACGTTAGAGTAAATTACCCACGAAGGATTCGATGCCAACACGTCAAGGGTGGTATAAGCTTGGTGAAAGCCATAACTGAAGACCATGCTGAATCCGAGCAGAAACGGTACGGTACTTTGAGACGTACTCTTGAGCGACTTTTCGAAGAGTATCTAACCGTCCTCCAAGAATAAGCACAGGATCCTTGGCATACTTATGAGCAAGAGTCTTCAGGATGGTGTGAGCCTGGATATACTGGTCGCTATCAATCTAGGAAAGAAGCGTCAGAACCAGCCGTAAACTCCAAATCGAGGGTCTCACGGGAAAACCCAGCTGCTTCGTTAGCTTCTGACAACGCTTTTGTTCGCTGACACCTCCGCCGTTCGTCAACTGTAGCCCATCTCATATAAGTCAAGAGGTTGAATGTTCCGTGATCATAGGTACCAATATATATGGAATTTTGCTTTGAAAGAAGGCGGTAAGAGCCGGAGTCGCGATGGTTGTGCATTGTACGCACCAGCCAAATGGATTATCGCCTTCTAGAATGGAGAGCGCACGCTTGGCTGCGGGAAGCACGTTAGGACCACGTATGAGAACACCATCCTATCAGAAGACAGCAGTTCATTTCACTTGGCAGTATTGAAAACTGAAGTCACCTACAATATCAAAACAGAATGCTAGTGGTGGAGCCAAGGGACTTTGAGAGGAGAATAGACGCGCTGAACGGCCAGTTCCGTATCTTTGATAGGTGAAGGACAAATTCCGCCGGAGCACTGCTGAGAGAGTATGAGCTGACATTGTGGATTGCAACAAGGCTTCCCATCACATTCCAACTTGTTTACGGGATCTGTCCATACAGTCACATCAGGCTTTTGCACTCGGCGTATGCCATGCTCTCGAGTCTTCGAGCCTTCTTGATCTTGTTCAAAGTACGCGAGTACCGATCATCCATGAGTTTGATAACCGAACTAACGCTCTTCTTAGTTCAACGGCTACCTTGCCTCTCCAAATGTCGGCCCCTCCTTTGGCAAATGCCTCGCCGTCGGTTGGCCTCGAGAAGGGTATTTACTATCGGACTCGAGTCTCTCATAAACGCATTCATTCAGGCATGAACTCACCCAATCCATACGTCCAGCACCGAGGCCAGCCACGAAACCGACAAACTGCGAAACTCGTCATACTTCTATTGCTCCTCGCCCTTGCCTGCCTTACTTGTTTCGGTACTGCATATTATCTTTTTAAGACGAGCTACGAGACTAGGAACCTGGGCCTCGGACGAGCCATATACGCTGATACGCCCACTTACCAAGTCGACGTGTCCACCCACGTTAACGGCCCGAGAGTAGTGCAATCTACGGAACGCTTCCTTGCATACCTACCCCACAGCGGGTTTCACAACCAGCGCATAGCCTTTGAGAATGCGCTCGTTCTAGCACGTATTCTCGGTCGCACCTTGATTGTACCGCCTATCCGCCTTGGAAATAAACCCATCCCATACTATCCCTTTGACCGGCTCTCCCGACAATTGGCCCTAGCTGACAAGACTGGGTTGAAACACTGTGCGGATGTTCCATCAAGGCTGGCACTACCATCTGAGTGTCTCGACTATTACGACTCGACCCTCCTTCCTTGGAATTCATTGGTGGACCTAACTCCAGTCAAAACTAAACAAGACCTACTTCCGCGATGGAACTTCAGTGAAGAATGGTTCAGTGAAGAACTAGGGATCACGGACGACGAGGAAATCCGTTATTTCCGGGACCAGACCCCATATCAGTATCGCTTAGTTGACAACGGTGGGGGCGCCAACGACAGAACGTGGTATACAGAGGATATTG
Source organism: Leucocoprinus birnbaumii (assembly GCA_027627405.1). Taxonomy (NCBI): domain Eukaryota; kingdom Fungi; phylum Basidiomycota; class Agaricomycetes; order Agaricales; family Agaricaceae; genus Leucocoprinus; species Leucocoprinus birnbaumii. The sequence continues at coordinate 16,199 of JANIEX010000345.1, forward strand.
CCATCGACTTTCTCGCTCAGCAAACGCAAAGGCTACTTGTCTTCGGAACACTCTTCGGGTCGACGCGCCTGAAGCTCGAAGTAGAAGCACATCAAATGATACGAAAGGAGATACGCCAAGCAATGACGATTGCCCATCCTGTTCTGGATGACATCTCACAATCGATCTTCAGGGCACTCGGAGGCGCATATCTTGCCATACATCTCCGTGCAAGCGAAACCAAATTCAGAAAGTCTAGCCAAGTCAATGCACAAGCCCTCTGGTGGACTCTACTCCACTGTTGGTATAATGCGACAGCTGATGAGATCTTGGAATTGGAAGAACAAATGCAGGGCACCAGCACACAACCTCGGACGCTTTCTGGGACCACATACCTCTCTACTCCGTCAGCTCGCCAGTGCAAACCTCTTGATGACGTCGAAAAATACGCCCTTGCCTCGGCATCTCGGTCAAAATGTCGCCAATCAACGGCCCATCCCTCCAGGCTAAGCGTCATGGGTCTTAACACTCCGTTTCTGTATATTGCAACGGATCTGAATAACTCCAGGCATCAACCGCTACTCGACCGTTTTCGTGCTTTGTTCCCCTGCGTTGTTGATATATCTGATTTTTCGCAGTATTTGAATCCTTTGGATCATACCATCAATCCGATGGATGGTGTCCCTCTGAGGACTCATCTCTTTCCCTTTCTTGATGCTTTAGTTGCTGCTAAGGCTACTCGAGTTGTCGGCACAAAAGGCAGCACTTTCAGCTACTACATCGAGGACGTGCTTTGGAGACGTTTCCACAACGTTCCCATCAAACAACGCGGATGACGGCAGCCCATTGTACTGGATACTCTAATACTCCTTAACAACAGAATCCAAGTAACACAGAATTTCACTTCCTTCGTTCAAAAAAGTTGATATCGCTTTCAAAATAGCTGCCCACACGACGCCCAGTCAATCATTTTCAGGAGTGTACATTACAGCGCAGTTTTCTGAGACTTAGAGACATGATAGAAGCACTGCATCTTCCCAGTCAAATGTTTGTCAGTGATTTGCAATGAGTAGGCGGTGGTAGAGTCTAGTCGTGCATCGTGTACGATGTTTGATGGCCATCAATGAAGCAGCCAGTTTCCCATCAAGATCACTAGTTTCACTCCATGATCAAACACAACCATACTCGCTTGAACACTCGTTGCGATGGTACCAAGAACAGCTATCGCAGGTCACGGCTTGCCGCTGGAGCTACCATATATCAAGTATCAGCTACAACAATGATTGATTTCAACGCCCAACGCTCCCCCTTTTATACGTCCTGGTGGCGATTTTGCATTCCTTACTGGTACAGGTACCATCCTCGGTTGAACCACATCCTTGCTCTATTCTGTCCTCACAAGAACCTAACTGATTCACCATGTCGAGCCCGGTCTCCACCACATTGCCTGCTTCTATTTCAGTTTCTGCTGATACGCCTACTACCAACGGCGCAGCACTCGAAGGTCTTGATCACTGGTTGAAGGACTTCCAGAAGTACGAAGCGGTTCTAGTCAGTAGCTCATTAAAACCCAACCCTAAGAAGTAAACTAACTCTAAATGCGAATCTAGGCGGAAATGGCGAAAGCCTCAGCCGATGGCAAGTTCAAAGATGAGCTGACCACGATAGAGCAATGTAAGCTGATTAGCTATTTCATACTCGATGTATTTTCTGAACCAACTCTTCTAGGGTTCAGGGTTCTATCCGAGTCAGAGCGGACAGCGTCGGTCTATACCCTGCTTCAACACTCCACCCAAGACCAGATCAGATTCTTCATGGCTGTCCTCCAGAAGATGATCAAGCCAAGCGATGAATCCGGCACACCCTTTAACAGTGAGTGCCAAGGGAGCTCATCTTTGCACTTAGTTCACGACTGATTGCCATGTGTGTGGCGTAGATGCCGATTCCACTAAACCTAGAAACTCCAAGGTCGGACTTCGTCCTCCGAGCCTCAACATTCCGCTACCCGGGTCTCCTTCTACGCCAACTCCCGTCACTACATCCAAAGCCCAAGATTCAGCCACCGTGCCCCAGGACGAGAACAAGAGGCTCAATCTCCCCAGGGCGGCTTCACGTCAGACCCCGATCTCTCCCTTGGCCTCGCAGGATGGACCCTTACGAACTCCGGCAAATGAAAAGAGCTGGGCGAGCTTGGTGAATACACCCCTCGTTCCCATGTTCCAAAAACCGGATACCAACCGTAGTGATGCACCAGCAAGCAGCACCACTTCCGGCTTAGGGACAAAAGGACCAGGGCTTGCTGCCATCAATCCAGCTACGTTGAATATGCTAGCGACATCGGGTTTGACGAACGATGCCCAATTATTGGCCGTACAACTGGTGATGAGCGGAATCTTGCAGCCCACCGACATTACGAATGCGACATCCAAGCAAGACCAAGCCCCACCGCAGTCCGCCGGAAAGAAAAAAGGCACCAGTGGGAGCTGGAGAACGCCTTCAAGTGCCAAGTATCCCGGCAGCGCATTGCGCAGCAGTGTGCCGAAGAGCGCATTGAAAAGCTCTGGGCTGAAGAGTTCCGGGTTGAAGAGCAGTGGTCTCGACAGCGCTTCAATGGAATCTCCTAGAGTTGAAGATTTCGACCCCGAGTTGTTAAAGGATATCTCAGCCTGGCTACGAAGCTTGAGGCTGCACAAGTATACCTCGTGCTTCGATGGTATGTCTTGGCAAGAGATGGTGGTTTTGGACGACACCTCGCTGGAAAAGAAGGGTGTGGCCGCGCTGGGTGCAAGACGGCGCCTCTTGAGAACATTTGATCATGTTCGTCGAGAAATGGGAATGGAGGGTGCTGTGAGCAGCGCCACACCAACATCGGCACTCCCTGGCAGCTCCGCATCATCTTCCGTTGAAATTGTCTCGCAGATCATTCCGCAGAGTGCTGCACCGAAAACTAGACTATCTGCAGATTCTCCGGTGTTCATGCCGACGACTAAAGTCCCTCACAGTGCCGCACCTGCTATGGCGTCTACTCCAGTTGCTACCTCAGCCTTTTAGATTATTATTGATAAGACTTGATAGAATCCAGCTTAACCTAATTTCTTATGTGTCTTAACGTATGTATGCCTCAATTGAATAATCAACATCAAACAATCATCTTGGATCATGCTGCTTGTAAAGCCCGAAGAGTCAACAAACCTCGGTCGGTGCAAGCGGTCCTTGCCGATCTCATCACAGGCTCCCAAGGGAACAGATCCTTTTCGATTCGCGCACACCCCCCAGGCGCCGAATGTACCGTGACCCGAAGACCGGAGACCTAAGACTTCTTTGTTCGGCAGTCAGAGTGGCATTATTAGCATAAGCTTTTATTTTAGCTTTCGGAGCTACCAAGCACGCAAACATGAAACTTACTACTCAATAGCCTTTTGTTGCCTAGGAGCTGACGACTTGCCCGTTCAATGGATTGTCTTGCACTCATCCGACGGATCGAAGCTTATGAAAAGAGACGTCCACATGGAGTCCGCTCTTCGAGCTTGATCACATTTCATATATACCAAGGCAGTGAGTAAGCACGCACCTGGATTGAGGAAATTCCCAGAGTTTCCCCATCCCATACACCGTCACTAGACCTTTTCTGATCAAAGTTAGTTCCTGATCAAAAGGACTGACAGGGTTGCGTGGGGCCTGCTTTGACTTCCAGCCGATCCGAGTGGTATGGAATCATCCTGAAATACTACGGCTGCCGTGTCTCGCTACCTTTCCCTGATTCCCCCATGTTCCAGTCGGCGGACCACGATCCCTTTGCGGCGGTATTACGGCCTCCTCCTGGGGAGACTCCAGAACAGCGAGAAGAGAGGGAAGCTGCTGAAGCTCAAGCTTTGGAGGTCAGCAACAGGATAGACGCAGAGATCAAGGCAGCCAAGTATGCTTTGAAGAAGCAGAAGAAGCCGATTCGCGTGTTAGTCTTGGGGCAGAGCATGAGCGGTGGGCAAGAGCCAAGGACCTATGTTCTGGTCAATATTTTACTAATTCAACCTTTCCGTCCTCTAGGCAAGACAACCACAATCAAGAGTGCGTACTAGTCAAGCCAGGATTAGGCATCAAACTGATTAGTGGCTTCTAAGACTTTCAGATTGCCTACGCTCAGAAGTCCTGGGCAGAGGAACGGAGTTCTTGGCATATCGTTATTCTCTTCAACCTTGTCCGGAATGTGAACACTATTGCGGACACATTGAACGAAGAGACGACTCTCAGTATCTCAGATGGAAGAAGATCTACTCTTACAGAATGGCACAGGAGCATAATGTTCCGGTTAACCCCCCTGCGAAGGATTGAAAAAGACCTCAAAGCGTTCCTTGGGAAGGGGTCAAGCGAGGCCGCAGAGGTTGACCCCCCAAAACGGCCGAATACGTCGAGCGGATTGCGTGACTCGCCCAGTGCAAGCCAACTTTCACTCCAAGACGACGTAAAGAAGGCACAAGAGTTTTGTATCTGGTCATCTTCTGGCTGGAAGGCGATCCTTGATCAAGTCAAGACTCAATCTCAAGGAAAAGATTCTCAGGTACCTCGTGTGGTGCGCACAGTCGTCACTAGCTGCAAGGACGATATCTGGAATTTATGGAATGACGCTGTGGCTCAAAGTCTCGTACGAGCCAAGTACGGCAGACTCGAGGAGACACCTGGATTGTGCGTCCTTGATTGGAAATACTCCAGGGTTGGATCTCTTACTGAACCAATTCAGTTTTCTGAATGACATTGATCGGATCCTCTCGCCGGATTACACACCCACTGATCAAGATATAGTACGGGCGCGTCTACGGACGACAGGCGTGCAAGAGTATCGTTTTACGCTCGACAAAGGTATGCCACCTCCTCTCATTGATCTTTCGAAAGCGGTAATTACCCATGAACACAGGCACAGGTACAGCAAGGGACTGGGTGATGTACGACGTTGCCAGTAAGTCCAAGTCGGGCATTGTTAGCAGCAGGAGCTAAAGCCACCTGATCTCAGGCATCCGAACGTCGGTGAGTGTCTATATGCCGATCAAGGTTATTAGTGTCATTTCTCATGACTCGCAAACCTGCTTCCCATTGCGATAGAAAGCCGCTTGGATACCCTACTTTCCAGATATCACCGCACTGATTTTCCTGGCGCCCGTCTCGTCATTCAATGAACGGTTGGTAGAGAATCCGAGGATTAACCGGCTCGAAGACACATTTGTCCTCTGGAAGACGGTTTGCTCAAGCAAACTGTTGTCAAATGTTCAATTAGTAAGTAATTGCTATTTCTCATCGGTTGACATATCCCTGAGAACCCGAGGAAAGATTCTGTTCTTGAACAAGACAGATATCTTGGCAAGGAAATTGGAGCAGGGCATACAAGTCAAGGATCATATTCCCGAGTTCGGCGGAAACAAGAACGACTTCCTTTCCGTCGCTGAATGTGGGCACATGTCTCAACCCGACAATTTGAGTTGACGAGACTCACTTCATTGACGCAGGGTTCCGGCGGGTCTTTAAGAGACTGTTCATTGATAACAATGGACCGTCAAATCGCAGATTTATCGCTCACTTCACCAATGTCATAGTACGTGCCATAGTGATCCTTCCGGGTTTCCTTCCATTTATGATTGTTGGCAGGATACAAGAGCTACGCAACACACGCTCCAAGCGGGTAAGCTCAATTCCTCGCGCGGCTTTCAAAAATGCGATGTTGACGGCTTCGTTCAAGTCCAATCTGCCATTCTCAGGAGTGACATAGAAGAGGCCGGTTTAATGTAGAGATCCTTCCTACCCGAGCCAGAAAACTGGTTAGGCAATCGCTTCCTAACACCACCTACTTTTATTTATTTATTTCTGTATCGCCTGAGCTCCGGTGACAAAAGATTTTTCGGCTTAGAATAGCGCATGTAGCAATAATCTTGTACCTCATGACGGACTTTGGATATTCTGTACGCTGCTCTTCATGTATCATACCTGTATGTAATTGAAGTTCGAGAAAAATATTGACAAGAAATTACGCATGTGTGGGTATCAAAATGTCCAGAGTTGCATCCGAGATACGTAGTTATGGCTAGAGATCATCACCCCTATGCGAAGGTAGATCTGGTCGCTTGTGATAAATGTCATAGACGGGTGGTGTACCCGCAGCCTGGAGCTCCTTGGCAACTCGCTCCGCGCCCTTCATAACGCGCAATAGATTTCCACCTGCAAGACCGGCAATTTCATATTTGTTCCAGCCTCTCGAGACGAGTTCACTGAACTGTATATCGGGTGAGCACGGGTGGAAATGAGGAGAGAGAGAGAGAGAGAGAGAGAGAGAGAGAGAGAGAGAACGTACGTAGGTCGGGGTATTTTGAAACATCTTCAAGACCTACGGGTGTCTTCGCGATGCCATCATAGTCGCTTCCAATTCCAACACTGTGGGGTCGCATTCGCTTGAGACGCATGACGTGAACTCAACAATGAAATTGCTCACTGTTCTTTACCAGTCACTCGAGCTATATGTTCCACGTGGTCGGCAACAGCCTGTATTGTAGCCTTTCCATCGTCGGCTACAAAATCAGGAGAAAAATTGACCTAAATGCACACGGGTGTCAACCAAGCGAGTTATACAGAAGGTCATGCATACCATAACGACCGCGTCATTCTTCCCTTCACCTGTTCCAATAAGCGCCAACACTTCGTCGGGAACATTACGGACGTGGAAATGAACAGCGCGAGCGGAAGAGTGGGACCAGATGACGGGAGCTTTTGAGTGCTTTATGGCTTGAGATGCAGTTGCATCGGAGGTATGGGACAAGTCAACAAGAACACCAAGCCGATTCATTTCCTCGATAAGTCGTTTACCCAAGGAGCTAATAGACCACAAAAGGTAAGGCGGGGCAAATAAGGTTGCGAGAACGAGAGAATCTTACCTGAGTCCGTGGTGTCGCGGAATGATTCCAGGGAAATAACCACAAGAGTCGGCAAATGCATTGTGGCAAGTATGAGTCAATGTCACGTAGCGAACACCGAGATCGTGGTAGGTTCGAAGCACAGCGATAGAATTTCCCAACTGGTGAGCACTGGTGTAGACATCACCTTAGTCAATATTCATTTAAATGGTCGATTGTGTCGCTTACCCTTCGATGCCAATCAAGCTGGCTATTTTGCCGCTTGAGATAGCCGCTTCGACTTCTTCGGATGTCCTGGCCAATTGGAAGGTCTAGGGAAAGGTAAGTTGAATCAACCCTGACGATACGAGTACTCATGCATTACGTCAGGGTATTTTGCAATGAGCTCACGCGAGACGTCAATTTGTTCGAGGGTATCTCTGTATCTATAATCAACGAGATGTTATCCCACCGCGTTCATTACACCAACCTGACGATCCAAGTGGCGTCGATGAAATCTTTGCCTTCTTCCTCAGGTTTAGCACATCCTACATATGCTGACCTAGAGTATAGTATAGTATAATCAGCTCACAGAACTGGCATGCGCAAACAAGGTTATCTCTACTCACCAGAAGAAACCTCCAACGCGTCCCTTCCTCAACCTCGGAATATCAACATGGCCAGGCGTCGGATTTTCGAGGTCAACAGCCGATACATTGTTCGCATAGGTCGCGCGAACGAGTATGGGAAGATCTGCATTGCATCATACCAATTCAGCTTCTATTCAGTAAAAGCTACCGACTTCCCAGTCAACTAACCGATATGACCGTCCTGAAATAACCCACGACTATATTCAGCATCATCATAAGTCTAAGCGCGATAAGCAAAAAGAAGACGTACAATAACAGGTGCTTGTTTCATGATAACCAAGGCAGCCTTGTGTGGATCTCGCGGTAGCAACCCAATCAAAGGTGCCAGTTCGTCGCTCAGTAAATGTATGAACCCCAAGAAGAATACTAGTGCAGCGACGAAGACGATGGTCAATCCCGTCCAGACGATCTTCTTCGACTTTGTATCAGGCTCTTTGTCGTGCTCAAGTCCTACATTCAGTAACGGCGAGGCCTCGTTCTGGCGACCATTTGCACTAGGTGAACCAGACATGTTGTGTTCGCTGGAGTGTTGATTTGACGTAGTATGGGTGACGACGTGTTGAGCTACCCCTAGAAGGACAGCAAGACCGGCAGCAGCTCGAGAAGCACTTCCAGGATTCGGGCTAGGAGCCTGGCTTGGGTTTGTGCTCTGGTTCGTATTCCGGTGGCCTTGCGATTGGCTACGACCGTTCCAAGGAAGAAACTGTCGTAAATTCTCGGTGGCGGGACTATGTGCCCGACGACGTTGTGAGGAAGAGGACGAGCTAGATGAACCTGAATTAGGACTGCCGCTTCCTGACCGGGGCATGACCAATCAAATTCTTGGGAATTATTTGCATCATCGCTGTCGTACTCGAGCCTATTTATCGCGACAGTGTAGGGTCGGCACCGTATCCGCGAGGCAATAGTGCGTATTTCATTTCTCACCTCTTCAAAGGCAAATCAAAGCGCAGACAGACGGAGATAGTCCAGATGAATAAGAAACATGTTAGAGTGCAAGCAGGCGATTAAAATACATCGTTCGACATCAAATTAAACATGATATGAACCCGGCGTGATATAGATAAATGCAGAGAGAGCGAAAGGGAATGCAGTGGTAATACGAATGTCTACTAAACGATACAACAGCACCGATTTTTAAACCAAAATTCATGCCTTCAGCTTGCCAATGACGGCGTCAGCTGCATATCGAGGAATGACCTTGGGGTCGTGGAGCATATTGAACTCTTCGGTGGCATCACGACCGGCGTAGAGAAGGATAGCCTTCTCACCTCCTGGGTGATCAGGGAGGAACTTGGTCACATCAAGCACTTGGCCGTCGATAACAACCCAGATATCATCCTTGGACTTGTGCTTCTGTACCTCTTCCATCGTGAACTCGCCAGAGGATGCCTGACCAGCGGGAGCGGCGGAAGGGGCATCAGGTGTTGACGCAGCAACGGGTGTCGAAGAGCCGGCAACGTGACCAGCAACGGCACCGAGACGACCACCAGCCTTTTGGACGGCAGCGGTGGTAGCCCGAAGGAGGTAAGCAGCAGCGGTGTCACCAGAGACACGTCCGAAGACAACACAACCGAGGAGGGAGGAACCGCCGAGACGGTTGGCGCCGTGTACACCACCAGCAACTTCACCAGCAGCAAACAGACCAGGAATGGGCTTGCCGGACTTGTCGATGACACGAGACTCCGGGTCAATCTCGAGACCACCCATGGTGTAGTGGAGGACGGGTGTCATGACGGCCACGTGGAAGAAGTCATCGAACTTCCACTCGCCTTGGAAAAACTGAAGGGACCGATCAGATCAAGAAGGAATAATATTGTCATCAATGAACGTACCTTCTTGCCGAAGGGGTCCTTCTGGGTGCGGACAGAAACGTTGTAGTCATCGAAAGTCTTCCTGAGGACTTCAGGGGCGACACCAAACTCTTTAGCAAGAGCTTCGCCGCTGTCGAAGCGCTTCATGAGTCCGCGACCTACGTAGTGCTTGCAGTGCCATTCAATCTCCTTGGAAGCCTTGCCGTTGAGAACGAGACGGATGGGGAACTTGCCGTTCTCCCAAATCTTTCCAGTGACGTAGTCACGATGCTGGAGTTCGTCGACGAAACGCTTGCCAGTGTTATCAAGGAGGAGACCGCCAACACCACGGAGAGCCTCAGCGGCCAAGAATTTCACCTTGGCTTCAGGCTCCTTGGGATCCACAAGCCCGGTGGGGTGGACCTGGACCTTTTCGAGATCTACAGCGCTGGCGCCAATCTCGAGAGCGATCTTGTGACCGTCACCAGTAGAATGCTCGCCGTTGGTAGTGGGAAGATTGTAGTACTCAGGACGGTACTTTTTGAGAAGGGAGTTCTCAGTGAAGTCGGCGGCGTAACCACCGGTGGCAAGAATGACTGGACCGTAGGCAGTCTCAACCTTTCCGTCGACCTCGTACTCGGCGCCGATGACAGCGCCAGAGTCGTCCTTGACGAGCTTGGTCACCCGAGCTTTCTTGATGATCTTCACGCGGTCGGGGCTGCTGACTGCAAGATCCTCGAGACGCTCGAGTTGGGCGTAAGTGATAACCTAGGGGAACAGTCGGTTAGACGGAAAGGCGAAACGACAAAAATAGGTGGATATAGAGCGGAAGCGGAAGGACAGATGGGAAAAAGAAATGCGGACATACCATGCCAGGGAACTGAGCACCACCGCGGTGCGTACGAGGTTGACTGTGACCGCCGAGACGAGAGACCTTTGAAAGGTCAAGGCCAAACTTGTTCTGGAGCCAATGAACAGCATCAGCGGAGCGTCCGGTGAGGACACGAATCAAGTCGTCGCGAGCAAGATCACGAGCCTGCATGGGAACGAGGGATTAGAATAAGTATTTAGAAGATTAGAAGATTAGCACATACGGATTTCTTGGTATCGTCGAAGAATGTTTTGGCAGAATCGGGGATGCCAGCATCTTGCTGGGTCTGTGTACCGGCACCGTTAATTCCGGATGTGGCTTTGGTGGAGTTACCACCCATGAAACTATCGAACAGAATGAATATTAGAAAATAGGGCTGGAAACACGGGCACTTACGGTTGCTTGTCAAGGACAAGAACATTCGCACCACGTTCAAGGAGAGTGTGTGCGGCAGAGAGACCAGCAAGACCGCCTCCAACAACGATAACCTGTGCCATTTGAACGGAAGAGTGTGGTGGAAGAAAAAGAGAAGGGTTTGGAGGTAGAGGAAGAGAAGTGCGGGAATAAGGACTCTTATATCACGGCCAGCGTCGCCAGTTCCGGACGCCTGGCGATTAGCGATCTCGGCATGTGATTCTCACCAAAATTCCCCGCATGTGATCTTTAGTCACATCCGTGACTCAGTCACCTAACTGAAGCCAGCCAGACGCGGAAAGGAGGTCTCACAGAGGATTGTGCGCCTAGTCACAAATCGAGTGGAGTGCTCGATGGTCAGGACCTTTGCACTGATCATCGTTGTGCTTACCTCTGGATCGTGGCTACTACACTGACTTTACCGGTCATAGACCAGGTGAATACTGCTGAATCGTTGCCGCTCTCGTGGAACACATGCAATTGCCGGCTAGACGAAATAGCCGGAACCAGATTGGCTGATCCCGTTGGAGTGCTACTACAAATCCGGGATGCGGATGGCGGATATGTGCCGAAAGACTGTTTTCCGTCGTTTACATACTTGAAGCGCTCAGGCACTCACTGTGAGATTAATTGGACCGCTCGAAAACGAGCATCTCATTTGTATCTACGAGAGGAACAAGTCTACAAATATCTACTCTCGGCCGACAAGCTCAGAAAAACGATTCTTCCAGTCAAGCTACCTCGCTCAGTACGCGACAACTCCGATCAACCGCTTCCCCCATCGTCATACTCAGAGTTTCCAATAACACAAGTCCCTCCACTTTATCATTAGGGGCGCCACATTCGACATCTCCGTTCACGAAGGCGTCTCGGTGCGCCTCCAAGTACGCTGGCCAGACAATCTGCTCCCAGTAATGCGGTGGATCCCGCCAAAGTGTTCCCTCTGGGTCAGATTGGACTCCAGGCATAAAGGGTACGGAGAAAGAGTGGCCATTGATGCGTCGTTTTGTCAGGAGCGGGTGTAAAGGGGAATTATGTGCAGTTATGCGGAGGCCAAGCCAAAGATAAACGGGCACGGGGCATATCCATTGCGGAACGGAGAAGCGATAAAAGAAGGAAATGTGTAAGTAAAAATCGACTCTCGTCAGACACGTCAGATCTGCATGAATCATCTCACCTGCTGTATGATATCCATGTCGCTCATGTCGACGTTTCTTCAATATGTCATGAGGGACCCGTAGCATGATGCGCACATCCAGCTCAGCAATGACGTCCTGGTGACGATCGAATTGTCCAATTTCAGCAATCTACTAACCAAAGAGAGTAAGAGTTCTGACCTTGTGCCAATATAGTAAGAATCCGTCTACCAGTGCCCACACAATCTTCGTACCCTCCTCTCCAGCCTCCCGTTCTTCTTTGATTCTCTGGAACTCCGCAACCCAACGATCCCGCAAGTCTTCTGGGATCGGGACATCTTTCTGCTCGTTCAGATGGTCGTGGCTTCTATGGCCGGGGGGTATTTCTCCGGTCTCCTTGACACGACGTAAGAATCCAATTAATCTGTCCCATGAAATCGCGCCAGCTGGTGCATCCCAATCCTGTACATTATATTCTGGATGTACTGGAACGAGTTCTTGCGGCTGGGTCAATCACATGTCAGTTGCTGGACACAGTTAAACCACTATCACGCGCAACATACTGGTGCGAAGTCCTATTGAATGTAAGCGACATTCAGATCTAGCTTTGAAGAAACGAAATCAGAGGGCTCACATCTTGATGTATGATTACGCTGTCCGGAAGGATGCGCCTAAGGTGTTTGGCGAGAGTTGTCTTTCCCGAACAAGTAGCGCCCCTATTTGATGATAAGAGCAATTAAAAGAAAGAAAAAAACTTATTACACACCCAATGCCCACAAATACGACCTTCACTTTCTGTTGAGACTTCCCCGTCATAGCGGCAGCCGAAGGACAAATGCAAAAATTTGGGAGCGGGGTAAAAAGCAGGAAAGTAGCTCAGCAGCTGTAAACGTCTTAAAAGGAACGAATCAGGCGGATAGCAGGCCCAAGCCGGATATTAGCGCGGGACACGGAACTTGGACGTTCGCTATAAACGTTGTGTTGAAGGGGAGAGCTTAGATTACAATTTTCCCCTTCAATTGAGCCAGGGCACTGACTCGGCGATCGAAAGAGAGATAAGATTGCGTGAGGTCACGTGGCGGAAGGAGAATTTTTAGCTTCATGTCATTATTGAGGCGGTCGGCGATGGCGAAGGGGCGTTGCGTGCAGGGAAGCATGGGTGCGCGGATCGTCGATGGAGGCTTAATCAGGGTGTTGTTTCGACGGTGATTGCGGAGAGAAAGAAGCTGGCCGTTACCTACCGCCACCAGTGACCGCCAGGTCGCCTACATCGCGAGAGGAATTGGATGCGTAATCCGCGTTTGGTGGCGTAGCGTCGCGTCATGCCAAGAACGATGAAACATAGATTGCGTCGACGTTCGGAGCGCCGACCAAGTTCAAAATTCCAAGAACTTGACGCGAGCCACAATGTGCGAATGCGCACACGTGACTGACGTCATAGACGTCATCATCCGGGTCCAAAAATAGGAATATAAGACTCGACGAAATAGCAAAGGAGCTCATACTCCAGATATCTTCACATAAGCCCTCCAAATCACAATGCTACGTTCTCAAGCACTTCGTTTCGCCTCGACAAGAGCACCCGTCGTCAGTCGTGCTGCAGACTCTTCACGCGTGCGTAGTCTTATTCAGACTTCGCTCGATATCAGGTCTAACTACTCTTCAGGTCTCAGCTCGGCGATATGCCACGGGAACAGAGCCTAAACGACCTAATGATAATACACTTCTTTACACCGGACTTGGTGTAGCTGCCGTTGGAGGCGCTTACTTCTACTTCAGAAGAAACCCGGAAGAGGAAGAGAAACTCAAAAAGAAAGCACGTGCTGATGAGGAGGAGATGAAACAAAAGGCCCACGAGAGTGCTGCCGCTGCAAAATCGCGAGCGGGTGATGCAGTCGAGGAGGGTAAACGAAAATATGAGGATGCTAAGGTCAGTCGAAATTTCATCGGAACTTCAAACCCTTCCTCAATCAACTTTAGGACACCGCCAGGAAGCGATTTGACGAGACTCGTTCTGACGTTGACCAGAAAGCTGACGATGCCAGGGCAAGGAGCCGTGGTGTCGTAGATGATGTTAAAGACCGTGCCAACTCAATGGCACGCGGTGCGGAGGAAAAATACAACAGTGCGAAGAGCTCGACGGAGCAACTGTATGACGAGGCCCGCGATGCCACCGGACAGAAAGCCAAAGAAATCAGAGGAGATTTAGATAAAGCAGGAGAGGAAGCCAAGGATAGTTGGTTCAGCCTCAAAGGTTGGGGTAAATCCAAGGCTAATGAGGGCGGGGAGAAGCTGAAGCGTGGCCAAGAAGAAACAGAAGAGAAATTCGACAAGAATAAGCGATACGCGGCTCAAAAAATAGCTGAAGGTGCCGAGGACGTGCGAGGAAAGGCTGATAAGCATGCATAATCTAATTTGTAGAAGTATCGGACCTTTTATCTTATAATCATACTTGTACTCTTAGGCATTCACATGTGATTTATTACTTCTACTCTCCCTTCAACACCCCTTGACTTGATAAATTCCTGCAGCATGCTGAACGTCGGGCTAATTTTCCGACCAGGACACCCTAACATGTCAGTTATCAGACATGCAATATTACGACCCTGTCAGTCCAGCGGCATTCGAGAGAGAGCGAAGACCCAAAAGGACGACTATTACGAACATGCTGCTGTCCATTGAATGACTAAGTCTGTCCGGAGCGTGAGAGATTTCCGACAGAAACGGTTTATTCGAGGCTGTGGTAGCCTATGGACTTGAAGATATCATAGACATGATTCCCATAGAACAATCAAATAATCAATTTAGAGCCCTGGGTAGACTGAATTGGATATCTGAGTTATTGGAAGGCTGATGTCGGTGACCAGCCTCACTAAGAAGGAACGAAGGAGATTCAGTGGACTCGACGTAGTATTTCGGGGGAAAGAAGAAGTAAGTCTCGTACATGTAGCGCTCGCTCTTATATAGGTGTCCCTAAGTACCGTTAAGTCTAAATAAGGTAATCATGTGTACGAGGAAAGTGATGTAAGCCAGGCTTACACTCACCCCATCTCTGAGAAATTAAGAGGGCGGTCACTAAGAGGTAAGAAGGAAGTATAAGATAAATGAAACGAGGAACGAGTGAGGGCAGGGAAAAAAAAACAAAAAATATGGAAATGTAAGTCATGAGAAGAGTGATTGATTTTCCCAGGTGTCGAGGGCTTCGTTATCCTCCAGTTCTCCGGCGTCCAACCATTCGTCATGGTCCGCACCAAAACCCTTCCAGCGAATAAGGTATTGTGTCTTACCACGGCGTCTGCGTTCGTCCAAAATTTTGTCCACGACATGCTCCCAGGTGCCATCCTCAGTTAGGATAGGGCCGGGCTCTTCAAAAGTGCGATCCGGGAAGAGGGAGGAGTCGTTCGGAACAAACCTCTTCAGTTGTGAGACGTGAAAGGTGGGATGAATGCGGGAACGTGGAGGTAGGCGTAACGTGTAGGACGAAGTTTCGGGATGAGCTTTTAGGACTTCGAAAGGGCCATCAAACCGGGGCATAAACTTTGCAACACGACCAGAACCCTTCATGACATAGTCTCGGCGTCGGTTAGCTGTATTGAGCCAGACTGTGTCTCCTACTCAGAAGGAAGGATCAGCACCGCGATGACCATTCACATAATGGGCTTGGACAATCTTGGCGGCCAATAAGTTATCTTGGGCCTCAAAGCAGTTATCATTGACGACTTGTAATAGAGCACGGGCGCGGTCACCAGCGACAGTGTCCAAGGCAGGAGGGAGAGTGATAGCAGAGGGGAGGATCTTCGGAGAGAAACCGGATTTGAGCTGAAAACCAGACAGACCTGTAGATGCATTAATGGAGTTCATGAGATTGAACCGGACACGCGGAAGAGCCTTGACCCAACCGGTCTGGTTCCGCTCCACGAAAAAGCGGAGGCACTGGACCACTGTTTTGTTGGTTCGTTCTGAAGCGCCATCCGTCTCAGGGTGGAAGGAAGAAGACATGAGTCGTTTAACGTCCAAAAGGGAAGTGAAGGCCTCCCAAAACTTGGACGTAAAAAGGTGATCGCGATCGGAAACAATCTCCCTCGGGCACCCATTGTCACAGTACCAGTGGTCGAGGAAGAGACGGGCGAACTCTTCGGCTGTCATGTCATCCCGACAGGGCACAAGTTTTACATCAGCGCCCAGGCGGTCGGTGAAGGTAGCCAGGTAGTTAAAACCGTCGTCGAGAGGGAGCGGTCCCACAAAATCAATAGCAACAGAGGTAAAACGGTCGTCGGGGAGGGGTAAGGGGTGTAGGGGGCCAGGCTTCTTATGGGTAGATGACTTATTGCGTTGACAGAGGTCACAGGCGGGAATGTAAGCATTTTCGAGTTCGGTTCGCATGTTGGGCCAGTAGAAGGTGTCGCGCAGGTTGGCGTAAGACTTATCAAAGCCTAGGTGACCAAACTGGTCATGGGCTAAGAAAAACAAGCGTTCGCGGAGGTTGGAATGGTTGGGCACGTACAGCCGTCCTTTGACGATTAAGAGGCCATTGTTGAGGGTAACGCCCAGAGAATGATGAGATCCCTTCTCAATCGCAGAGAAGAGCTTCGTTGCAAAAGGATCAGAACTGTATCCCGCCTTGAAGTCATCAAGGAGGGAGGAGGAGAGGGACAGGCGTGCCGAGGCAGCCAGGAGATGAAAATGCCCAGGCGACGAGGATTGGGAAGGCAAACAAAAGAGGTCCAGGTCATTGTCATCCAGTGTAGGAGGTGGGGAGGCAACAACTAGACCGGAGAGGCAGGACGCAGCGACAAAAATGTCAGACGGAAGAGGAGAAATGGGTGGAGGAATGGGATGAGAAACAGAAGGAGGCTCAATGCGAGAGAGAGCGTCCGCAGCAACATTCAAGGCGCCATTTACATAATGGATCTTGTAATCATACTGGCTCAGGAACTCCATCCATCTGGCTTGGCGGCGGGACAGATCCTTCTGGGTGTCGAAATTGAGCAGGGTCTTGTGATCGGTGTATATTTCAAAATGCATGCCGATCAAGTCAGAGCGCCACTTCTTCAGGGCACGGATGATGGCCAGCAGTTCCTGTTCATGCGTGGGGTAATGTCGCTCAGGGCCATGATAGACCTGGGAATCAAATGCAACAGGCCGGGAGTCCTTCCAGGAGGGACCCCAACTGAGAACTGCGCCAGTGCCCCTGAGGCTCGCATCACAGGTAACGAAGATCACATTCTTCCCAGGATTGTCATGATCAATGGTAGTCAGGACGCGTGAGGACGTGACAAGGCGCTTGATGTTGTCAAAGGCGTCTTGGTGCGCCGGCGTCCAGGAAGGGAATAGTTTATCGCAGGCCTTCGTGGTGAGAGGATACAGGATACTGGTAAAGGAAGCAAGGTCCAGCAGGAAATGCGCCACAAACTTAACAAGGCCAAGAAAACGTCGTACGTCAGAGGCGGACTGTGGGCGTGGCCAGCCAAGAATCTTAGAAACCTTGGAAGGGTCCGCTTCAATTCCACGACGGGAAATCCGGTGACCCACGGAAAATGATCTCATCACAGAAGAGAGAGGACTTCTTGATCGAGCACAAGAGGTTTGACGCACGTAGAGCATCCAGGACCTTCCGCACGTTGCGGAAGTGCTCCTCCAGAGAATCAGACCAGATGACTATGTCGTCCAAATAGACATGGCAGATTTTTCCAATAAGGTGGCGCAGAGCAGCCGTGACACGACGTTGTTGAGTGGACGGTGAGTTCCGTAGACCCATAGGCATGACGGTCCACTCATAGAGACCAAAGGGGGTGCGGCAAGCCGTGTATTTAATGTCGTCCGGGTGCATACGGGTCTGAAAAAAGGCGTTGGTCATGTCAATTTTTCCCCAGATCTTCCCTTTTGCGCAGTCAGCCAGGATATCATCAATGCGAGGGAGGGGGAAACGATCCGGAACAGTGTACAAATTTAACCGGCGGTAGTCAATAACCCAGCGGGGAAGCGCAGAAGGATCAGCTTTCGCGATCAGGAAGGAGGGAGCGGCATAAGGTGAGGAAGAGGGACGGATGCGACCGGCCTGCACATGTTGGTCAATGAGGGTACGCCAAGAATCTCGCCACTTCCGGGGACAGCTATATTCTCGCATCACACAGATCTTCTCCGCTGCGGTGACCACAATCCGATGGTGGACGTCTTCAGGCAAGGTATCAACGTGGGGCAGGTCCTTTGGGAACAAGTCGGCGTATTCAGCTTTCAGCTGGGCATCAGCGTCCTCAAGTTCTTTGCGACGAGAAGCATCCGTCTCAAGGACAGCGGCACGGCATAAGATCTCATGGCGAATCACCGCAAAAGAGTACATTCACGACTGAATGGGCAAGACTTTCCGTACCTTGCAGCACAATTCAACCAGAACAACGCGCATGGCATCCCGCGCAGTCCCAAAATCGAGGAGCTTCCGTTTACGAGGAGAGAGGGGTCGAGGAAGAGGTTTAGGGCAGGGAGGAAGTGGGGGGTGAAGGAGGTCATAACCGGAGTCCTTAGCTACCACGGATCCAATGTCCATGTCAACAACAATTTTATTGGTGCGTAACCAATCCAACCCAAGGATCAAATCGAACTTGAAGTTTGGAACAACATAAGCGCGGGTAACACGGGCGGACCACACAGAATCAGGCGAAGATACATGCAATTTAATAAAGTGCGTGATGGTAGCCTTTCCCTCACCAACTCCACCTAACGTCAAGGGGCGAGAGAGACGGAATTGACGTAATGTCAGGCGAGACGCGAGATCACTGGAAATTAACGCTGATGGGCAACCATGGTCAATGAGGGCACGAGCAGGGAGACGAACAAAAGATGGACCCTCCGTGACACAATTCCACCAAAGGTGAGAATCAAGTTGTGGAGAGGGAGGCGGAAGGGGAAGGGGGGGGAAAGGGGGGGAAGAGGGGATACAGCGGCAGAAGCAGCTGTCAACAGGTCCTTGGCAGGCGTGGGGGAAGAAGCGAAAGATGAAAGAGAACAGTGAGGGCGGAGGACGTACTCATCGGAGCCAAGAGAAACATCACCCAAACCATCGTCGGCAAGGACCATGGAATCGGAGGCAGCGGGGCGCCCATCATCATAGAGGACTGCGGCGGCAAACAAGGAAGAGTCGTCCGTGTTCCCGAAGGAGGTTGGGTCGATGAAGGCAGCATTCACTTCGATGTGCTCCTCCGCTTGAGGAGTGGAACCGTCGAGGACTTCGGAGTTGCAGGTGGCGAGAAGCTCACCAAGAGGTAAGTCCTCGAGATCAACTTCCATGACCGCAGCGGCAACATTGAGGGCATTACGGCGGGCAAAGAACTGGTCACGGAGACGTTTGAGTTCTTCGTCAGATTTGGGAGGGTACCAATTGGAGAGTTTGACGTTCTTCTCGGGCACACAATCTTCACTCTGGTGGTCAGCATACAGGGCACGGCAGAGGAAGCAGCCGAAATGGTGCATGAGGAACGCTTTGGTCTCTTTATCGAGTTTGGGAGGGCGAGGGATACCAAGAACAGCCAAGGCGTCGTAGATCTCAGCCATGGAGAGGTGAACACGTTTGGCGTTTGCTGCAGTGACACGAACAGGAGGACGACCAGAGGAGGACGGACGAGCAGAGGCGACAGGGGCAGGAGTGGAGGGGACAGGAGGGCCGATACGGTTGGCGAGTGGTACCGAGGAATTGCGTGTAGAGGGGATGGCAGCAGGTTGGACAGACGACCGAGGAGGGCCAGAGAGACGGGAAGCGAGAGACCTCTTGTTGGTGGGAGGGGTGCCCTCAAGCGCGGAGGCGAGAGCTTGAACCTTTTGGATCCACTTCTCAAGATCCGGAATCGCGTCAAGATCTTCGGTGAGTCTGTATGCTCTGTAGCTCGTCTTAAGTTCCGTTGACATTGTTGCGCGAATGTGAGCGCGCATGGCTTTGTCGGAGATCTCCTCACCAGTGCCCAGAAGGTAGTCGTTCGCGGTGCGGAGATTCTCAACCCAGGTGGCAAAGCGGGAGTCCTCTTGGTGGAGACGAGCTTCGACCATCAATGGAGCTTCCCAACCCAGTTCCAGAAAGGTGTCCTTCAAGTGCGCCATAAAATCGCTGAAACAGTCCAACCCCAGAAGCTCGGTCTCGTGGTTCTGAATATAACGTCGTAGGGTGGGGTGTTCAAAATTGTAGATGACGCGCGAGATCATCTCGCTGGGTTCAATCAGCTTGGAGCTGAAGAAACGATGACAAGCACGCTGAAAAGAACCGAAGGCCTCAATGGTGAGACGTCCATTACAGAAGATGGGGGCAGAACAAGGGTTATTCTGCTTGATAAAGGCGTCGTAGTGGTCCTCTGCGTATCGACCAGAGGAAGAAACAATGTTGGACATATCGCCGCAGTCGTCCTCAGAATCACTATCAGCAGGGGGCCTGCGAGCAGCAGATGATGGAGCGGATGACGATGTCGGAGAGGCCAACGCAGTAGAGGAGGGTAGCGGAGTCAACGGAGAAGCGGGAAGGGGAACAGAAATGGGGTCGATAGTGGGTGTGGCAGGTGCAGAGAGACCCAATGGGAGAGTTGGTTGTTGGGATTCAGGGCTATCGCCTAGTACCGGGGACGACGATGTGACAAGAGAGAGAGAGGAGGTGAATTCTTCTGAGAAGGAAATTCCTTCGGGTACAGAGAAGTGTCGGGCGTGTCGGCGTTCACGTTGACGAATCGTGGCACGAAGCGCGACCTCGTCAAGGAGTGGGAGAAGGTCTTGGGG
>JANIEX010000346.1:0-36652 GCA_027627405.1 Leucocoprinus birnbaumii
TGACGCAACCCCGGCGACTCGCTGAGCACTTGGCCCAAGTGTCAGAAGTCCACGATACACAGCTCCGATATCCCCAGACGCCAGACATCCTGGAACGCGCACCACTTCAACTCCAAGAGATGCCTCAGCTACCCCGCATCCTGACTCATTGCCAAGCGACAAGAGAGGGGTTGCCTTGAGCATTCGTAGCGCCTACTCGCCGTGTTGGTAACCAATGCGCCATTATTTCTCGCGTATAATTCCCTCACACCTATCCCCGTCAGCAATGCGCACATCTCTCCAAGGGAGTGCGGCTGTGCTCCCTCCACTTCGAAAGCTTCCTTCGATTCCACTTCTCCATACATCTTATCTAATCTACACCTACTCTCGATCACATTCAACGACGCACCATGGCTGTGCCACCATATAGCAGAGGGGACTCCATTTTGCCATTGGCCTGTACACTGCTCACGAGACCTCTCAACACGACCGAACTGCATTTCCTCTCTCTATCAATTCCCTCAATCAAGCAGCACTTGTCCCTATCCAGATATGTCATGATCACTAAGCTTCAAGTACCCCAGTCAGCCTTGATCACCCTCGAATGGACATTGGTGTACAGCACGCATCACCTCCATTTCTCGCTTTCCATTCTGTACCCTCCTTTTCGTTACTTCGTATGTCAGTATATGTTTGTTCGAGTCGATCTTTGTTTGTACGCACCCTCACTATTTGCCAAGCTTTGATATATGATAAATGGTCTTGGCGAACCAGAACGACTCCAACACTAAATGCAGTATGCTAGACACTGCCAACTTCGGATCTTGGTCGAGTGAGCGATGAACGGGCGTTTTCGTTTCAAAGCGAGACACATAGTTACCAGTGGCTGAAGGGAAAAATCGCAAATATTCTGAGATTCTCACTGGCGCCGGAGCATCCGTCCGAGCTCAGCGGTGCGAAATAGAAGACAACATGTCTTCAGCATCCGCTTCGACAGAACATCATATTCACGAAATCACCTCACTCCAACTATTTTGATGAAGGTACGACTTTGGGGGTTCTAGTGGTTCCTAGACGTTCTATATAACATGAAATAGTCCCCGTAAGTCTAAGTCTGATCAGAGCGCTTTTAGATGTACTTACTAGGAGCAGATTAAGGATGCCAAGGGATTTCCAAGAAATTTCGAGTGTCGATGATAATCAAATCGACACTTTGTCGCCCGCGCACTAAAGAATAACCTCAGTCTCTCAGCAGCCTTCTCTTAATATTCCAGTGGCTTCAACTGTACACATGCCCATCCAACCCAACGTGACTTCAGACACTGACGAAACATATAATTAATCCATCCCAGAACAACTTAATACTTCCGTAGCCTGGTGGAGTTCCGTCAAAGTGATCACTCACTGATCATCCGACCTATACTAAGCCAACACCACTGCCCACATCAAGTAGTTCGTGAACAACTTCTGTCAGTGGCTAACTTGGAGGGTTGACGTTTTATTAGCTGGGTAAAGGTAAAAGACGGATGGCCTGATTTCCGAGGGTATATTCCGTTGTGGCTTAAGCGCTTAAGACTCGAGCCTTTGCTGTCGGCGTTCTAGTTGAGTGTTTGGGCGGGCATTCGGGGAAAATCAAGTGATATTTATTTGTTCCGAGGCCTCGGTAGGCACGGTGGTTGTGGCTTTTGCCGTAGGTGTCTAGTTGTGGGTGATAGTAGCTGCTAGGCGGGCGATTGGAGGATCATATGATGTTTTTTATTTATTCCGAGACTCCTGGTAGGTACAGATAATCAGAAGTTGTGGCTTTGATTCGAACCTTTGCCGTCGGTCTCTGGCTGAGGGTTGGGCGGGCGTTTGGGGAAGATCAGATGATGTATGTTTTTTATTCTAGGATCCTTGGTAGGTACAGTAGTCGAGGGCATAATCCGCCGTTACTTGTGGCGCTGACTCGAGCCTTTGTTGTCGGTGTCTAGTTGGGGGTTCAATGATGGTAGTTGGTGGGCGTTTAAATAATGTTTCGTATTCCGAAGCCCTGGGACGTTATAAGTAATCCATTGTGGCTTTGGTTTGAGCCTCTGCCAGAGTCGTGTCCAGTTGAGAGTTGACGTCGAATGTTAGTTGGCGGGCGTTTGGAAAGAGCAGATGATACTATATGTTTTGAGGCCTCAGTAGGTACAGCAGCTGAGGTCATACTCAATCCGTTGCGGCTTTGATTTGAGCGGTACCTAAATGAGGGCGATGGAGTTGGGCGGGCGTTTGAAATGGTCAGATGATGTCTTTTACCTTAAGGCCAGTAGTCGATGGGCATAATCCATTGTAACTTGTGGCCTTGACTTAAGCCTTTGCCGTCGCTGTCTACTTGAGGGTTGGCGTGCGTTTGGAGGATCAGATGATATTTTTTATTCCGAGACCTTGGTAGATACAGCAGTCGAAGGCATAGTCCGTTGTGGCTTTGATTTGAACGGTGCCTAAATGAGGGTAATGGTAGTTAGACGGAGACGACATTGACTCCGAGGCCTTGGCAAGCGCAGCAATCGAGTTTGGTATGCTGACGGATAGCACCATAAACACGGGTGATTTCTCAAAGTATCTAATAGACTACTCGAGCCAGATGAGTTGCTCTCTACGGAGCGAGACTTTACGAGGACAATCGTCAGTGTCGTCATTGGTGCTCATGACCACGACTGCCAAGCGATCTCCCTAACACTTAGCGCCCACCGGTAGAATCGTAATTAACACAGCCAAGCCAACTTCCAAATAGTATTCCGCACTCGAAAATCGGAGCTCCCTTAACTGCGGTATCCGCAGTCGCCTGTCAACCCATCTCGAACGCCCAAAAGATCGGCGTGGCGGTTGTCGTACTCGAAGACCAAATCAAGAAAACCTGGGGCAAATAGGCTCTGTGGTGTTTTGATTAATAATTTCAAACTAGGACTGGAAATGGCAAGTTCCTGCAATTGGTTTGGTGATGACGGTAGTGGCTGTTGAGGTCAGAGGAACTGACTAGAGCGTTCTCGTAGGTGTCTGTTTGATGTGAGGGGTGAGTAACAAAGGTCTGACATATATGTCCATGAATTGGATGCATTGACGCTCGTTGGCGTTGAGTCAATACCTCAGCTACAACAAATGTGACATATCTACATTTTTGAATAAGTATTCAAAAGGTCGCGTGAACGGATATCAGATACCCCTGATGAAATAAGTCCGCTTTTATATTAGCGTCAAGACGTTTGGACGTTATTCACTTTGTCTTGAAATGAACAAGTGTACAGTGGCATTCCAGGCTCGGTTAAGCATTATTCTACGTCCCAGGATGCGGGGTAATATAGTATAACAGTCGTACCCGAGAAGAACTTCTTTAAGGTGGGGCAAGAAGATGGGGAGCCTTCTTCTGCCCAATAGCCGGAGCGAGTCTAAAACCAGGTCAAAGCAAATGTGGCACACACTCTCTCTCGAAAGTTCGTCCCTCCAGGGCTGGCGGTGACCTCAAACTGTTGACATCTAACACAGAGTACAGAATCGATATGGAACCCAGAGAGAGGCCCTAAGAGCTGTTTTGAGCGTCATCTAAAATGTAAATGTAGAACGGCGGCGTCCCTCTATCGCCCCCTCCAGGTCCCCTACTACGCACTTAAGCGATGTCCAAACTCCGTCTCGAGGGGACTGAAATAAAAGTTACATTTTCCCTCTGAACGTCCCAAATGAGGAATTCTTAGAGCCCCCCCTCTCATGATCAGGCCCCTTTGTATTTCCCCGCACGCTGACATGTCACGATCAGATAAGTTATGCTTTTGTGCTTGCACTGCCTTTTTTGGGTGAAAAGGGACCAGTGGGGAAAACATCCTTCGTCGGTGGTGGTGGTGTGCCCGGTTCCATTCTGGGGTTTGTACCGGGAAACGCATCACCGCTTGAACTGGTGAGCCTGAGAAATGATGTAATTGAGGGTATGGAAGTTGAAGGTAGGGGCTCCTGTTGAGACGGGAGAAAGGTTGCATCACTCTCTCATCGTATCCCGATATCGTGTGAGTAGGCCCAATGATACCTAGATTTGAGGAAAGAAGGGGCTCAAATGATGCGTATTGATAGATAGATACCGTGACCCATTTCCTATGGAGGCTTTGGTTTTGCTTCTGATAGTATGATATGATGAGATGATTAATGGGCGTTAGTATGTCTTGGCCATGATTGTGGCAACGGTTTGCATATGGATGATGAGGGGTACACCGATATTCTCTCTATTCACAGATGAGTTCTTTGGCCACCGTGCTTCGTCCAACAAAAGCCACAGCGGTAGTACCGGCACTTCCGGTACATTTTCCGGACACACGAGAGAACATCAGACGAAAATAGATCAGAACAAGACTCATTAGAAACTCGTGTGTAAGCCTGCTCTTTGCCAAGAAGCCAGGCTTCAGCTGCAAATACAGCTTCGCTGCTTTCGGGGTGTCAGAGGAACGGCATCCGAGCTTACCTGGCTCTTCGGTGTTATCTCAGGCATCTAACAGCACCCAGGATATATGGACACATATAGATAGGGGTCAAGCACACATCTGCGCATAACAAGATATGATTTTCTCGAACAGGATTACTGCATCATAACGTGCTCAGAGCCAACTTATCAGCTGTCACTAGGTTTTGAATTGAATCGGCGGCATACCCCAGAATGCGCTTTAAAACCTTGACATAACCGATTCATTAAGCATAGGTTGACATGAGGATAGGAGACAAAGAGCCATGTTCCGGACATTTCAATCAATACCCTCCTCAACTCTGTGCGGAATGAATGACTCGTCGGAATACCAGCGGTACTTCCACTGGGCATGAAGAGTCCAGAACCTTGGCGACATAGTGATGATGTAGCATGACTCCATATTATATTACACAGATCGGCGCTGTCACTGGAACTTCCAATTGCTTCCATTGTATTCGGATTTCCCAGCCCTCGAGCCATCGTGAACTTTGTCGTTCTGACTTCCACGGTACCGCTAAAGACCATTGTACCTGAACACTCCACGAGGGAAATTAAAGCCATTTAGGAATTAGCGGGTGGAAATGATTCTGGGAACTTATCAAATATTACTTGAAGTCCGCAGCCGGAGGCTAGAAGTCGATTAAAAGACTATACTAGAGTCTCAACAAGCATGAGCTTGAGAAAGGAGGTCGCATCAGAGCTTGACATCGTGGAGTGCAATCGACCGGAGTTCGAAGTCGCTTTAATTCAATTGTGGGCGTTAAGGTGGCTCATGATGTCACGATACTCGAACGGCATCGAATGGGCGGTTTACACGGTTGGGCCTGCCTCGCCGGTTATAACTCTAAGATAGCACTCCTTACATGGACTGCCCCGTGTCGCTCGCCTCACGGCCTCAATAATCAAAAAGCTAAACTTGAAACGCCCTCGTCGTGTAAAGCTTTTCAAGTTCCTAGCTCTTGCGCTACAAGGTCGGATTAACTCTATATCAGGAATAACTTGCTTGGCTTGAGTTCTTCTGAGACGACAGAATCAGAAAGAAGATTCTGTAGCAGCTCTATTACCCCTATACTAGAAACCTGGAGGTAAGAGTGAGAAGAGTCTGTCTTTGCAAGCACTGATGAGTTTTCGATGACGAATCCCCCGAACGTTGCTTAAAGAGCTGGAAACATCCGCTGTCAGTTTTATATGCAGCAGTGATGGTTTCAATCTCCCCTGCACTTGACTCCGCTGACTCGGGCGTCATTTCGGCAACGCCCATTCTGCTTTGTAGGACTCACGAACACACGCTTACCAACATTACTCAGGGTCATCGCACGCGTACCGCCGCTGGGGTTTTGCCAATAGCTTCAAACCCGAGCGCCCTGATTGTGTAGCATAGTTTATTGAGGTGCCGTAATCCAATGTACCAAATGGTTGTGCTTGACGGTTGTGGGCCGGCCTCGAGGCACGACCGTGCGTCGGCGAGAATAGATAAGTGTGAAAATAGCTGTTTAACAACTATTCCAGTGACATTACATCCACTGCAGCGCTTGTCAAGGAGGGATCACTGAATGATGTAATGTTAGGAACAAAACATCAAGATTTCGAGTTCACCGATCGCTCAATTCCCATCGACGTCCGTTGATTGACAAGGGAAGCTTTGGCAATCCTATCGGACCCAAGCGACGTGTACGGTACATCACGACTTGCTCAGGACATGCGCCATACACCTTAATTGTATCTAAGAGACCGCTTTCACCGAAATTAAGTCACCTGCTACATGCCGAAAACCTGTTTTAAACATAAGATTTACTCCTCTCCGACTTCGAACTAGGGCCATCAGCAAAAGCGCCGTCTCCGTCTGATATTGCAGCATGCCTCTCACCAGATTTTCATTTCACTTGGTTGGAGCATATATAACTGGTCAGGTAAGGTCAAGGGACAGAACAAGGACGGTTCTAGCAGTGTAATACGTCATTCAGCGTGTCCACTCTCCCTGATTTTGGGAAAATAGGTCAGTCATGGTACTAGACAGCAAAGCCTGCTCCATTATCACCCCTCCGAAATCGCACCTCATGCTGTTGATTCTGAGTTATTAAACTCGGGACCATCACAAACTCGCCGCAATGTTGCTGATGTCGACCAGGGGCTCAGAGGTCAAGCTTGAGTAACTTGAAGTAAACAAACCTGTTATCAGTAATCTATGCGCGCCCCTTCTGCGAATGAAACAGATAGACCGGTACCCACGTTGAGCAGATACTGATGGTTCAAGCCTTGCCGCGTACTTAGACGAGACGTATGCATTTAGCTGCGGCATTCTCGCCTTTGGAGTTCAGCTTCCAGATCCGCATCGCGCTAGTATGAGGTAGCGTAACTATTTTTGTCCGTGGGTTTACTCCTTCTGTCAGTCCAGAGGGCGAGGGTGCTGTCCGTGGGTGGGAGTGTCAGAGGGCATGCTTCGTGACGAGTATTCAACAGATGCCTCTTCGGCGATCAGAGACCCTGTCGATGCCTCGGTTCCAGTTTCGGTGGTGTCGAAAATTTCTATGCCAAGAAAACTACGACAAACGTTCGAGTGTGATTTCAGCTGTGATTTGTGGCCAGGAACAGGTCGGTACATAAGAAAATTGCCGGCTTCAGCGATCCGGCTGTTGGTAAAATTTTCGACAACGTTAGCTACTTGATATACTCAAATATAACTTAGCCTACTGGTGTTGTGGCAACGATCGTGAGTGAATTATTAGATATTATGATAAGCATTTAAAAGTAGAGTAGTCACCCACGAGGGACAAGATTTGACCCATACAGTTCCCTGTCCAACGGACTACTATCTGATATCACGAAGCAGTTAGAAGCTGGTCAAGACCCTATGGAGACAAGAACGTAAATCGGAAATCGCCACAATTGCAGCCATCAGCCATCGCGGCTTCTCACACAGGAATGACGCCGCTAACAAAAGCGGAGCTGGGATCTTCGACAAGCGTCAGGAAAATAATGCACCCTCATCTCTGCTCAGGGATGATATCCACATTCCGATCGCGCAACAGTCTCCAACGTCCTCCTTACTTGCCGCGTTTGGCTGCCAGGGTCCGGACACATCGAAAGAACGGGAGAGTGTCAGCTACGTCCTCAATCTAGTCACTTTTTAGTTCGATGAGGGAGATCGAAAACGCATTTCCATCTTCACATGCGAGTCGAATAATGCGGCGAGTTCCACTGTTCAGTGCTGCAGCCAGTTGGTGGAGAATTTATTAGACCCTCGTGAAGGCGAAGTGCTTCCAAGTAAGGCATCCTCTTTGCATCTTCTCTTATCCACTGGCCCGACTTGGGAACGAGAAGAGATGGACGCCAAAGCTTCTAGTCCTCAGCAATGATAGATTTTATACTTAGCCCCTCCCCGAAACTGCAAAGAATGATAAGAAAGGTTTTAGTTCGAATGGGGCATCCCCTTTTATATCCCGAGCTTAAGTACTTACCCATCCGCAATATCACCGCCGATCGCAGTATTAAGCTTCAGAATTAGGCCTCAAAAACAGGAAGGTCTTTCAATTGGCCTCGGTTTGGAAAGCATGGAGGCGATGATTGCATTTTCTCTAAGCACCATGAGGAACAGAGCTGAAGAGAGCCGAAGAAATCCCATGATTGAGGCATTCACATCGATCGAGATGCGTAAAAATAGTTCGCTACCCGGTATCACGACTTAGAGTGGAGGAACGAGATCGGGTGCCAGCAAGTTGAGAGATGCTCGTGTGGCTCTGTGCAGGAGGTGGCGAGACTGTCGATTGATGGCGTTGATAATGTGCAATATCTTAGGTTGGGCTGTGGGTTTTGGCTGCTGGTTGAAAAGGTCATAGCAGCCCTATGGTTGCGCCATTTGATGAGACAAGTCCCTGGTTTTCCACGTGGACGAAGAACATCGCCGTTGTAGTGTTAAGATACCAAAGAACTCGCCAAGTTCATGCGAAAGGAAGTAAAGGGCAGGTCAAGGGCAGGCGAGAGAGAGAAACAGGGAACAGTGCTGACTAAGCTTCCTCTACGCCTGACCAGCACCTTCATGACTTGACCAACTTCGCTGGACTGTCGCCGCTCTCTCAAATTCTTTGGCTTTCCTAGATGAATTCAAATTTACAAAAATTTGAAATCTGCCAACTAGAGTGTTTAGAATGTTTGACTCTTGCCATCCCGCACTGGAATAGCCGGGCCAAATGATAATCACAGTGCTGAAGGCTAAAGCACTGAGGACCCATTCTTCTTGTAAACCCTCAGCTTGCTGGAAAGTGCACCTTCTGCCAGTGCTTGGACAAATACTTGACTCAGAGAACCTCTGGAGTAGGTGGACGTGTCAGTAGTTGAGTTGAAATCTCAGGACGACAATTTTATTCGACGATACTTCATTTCGCGGAAAAATGTTCACCTACTCGGGAAAATCTGTACTCGGCGAGCTGTGGTCATTGCTCGACTATAGCGTACCTTCAAATATAATCCCCGAGCTTACTGGTTATCACTTTTGCTATAGCATGCCTTCTGGAAATTGCGGCTGTTTTTCACGTTGTTTTCATAAGGTGCCATCTGGCAGGCGAACATCAATGCAGTATCTACACTTCTGGAGAAGCCATAAAGGACTTTTCGGACGAGCTTGTATCCTGAAACTCTGTAGTATACTTGGTATGACCCATGGTAGTCGACTCCTTCTCGAAGTGACTTTCATTGCAAGTATCAGAGAACGACTGTAGATCTAGTTATGTGAGGTAAGGATGTTAGACCGCGCATGACCGAATCAGAAGATCGTTATGAAATTCTTTCACATCACAGTTCATGATCGCTTTTGGAGTTCAGTAGTCTCAGCCTTTCCAGGCTTACCTGCTCAGATAGCAAAGAGTTTCGATCCTGTGACTTCTGCTGTTCGAACTAGAAAGCTCGAAATAACATCAGATTTCCTATGGTTCCTTGGACAAAACACGTTGCAATGCAACCATACTTATAAGTCGATAGAGCAAAAGCAAATAAAGCCAACGGAAATTCTGGCCAATTTCTCTCCGGCTTCTCGCGCTGCATCACTCCTACACAATTGCCCGAAGCATTATGCCTCCGCCGCTGACTTGTACTTGATCCTCTCTATGTTCTCGCAGTGATTGTCATAATATCAACCGACTTTGCAGAGTACTAGACCACAATACCCAAAGTTACCAATTCTAACTTCTAATCGTTGCACCAAGGACGACAGTGTGGTGGGGAGAAGAAAATCCAAATTCTCCGCGAATATTCCGCCATCCATCACGAATACCTTGAAAGTCTGAGTGAACGGAACAGACAATGTGAAGCGGTGGCCGCGTTTAGGCAGAATTTCCGCGGTCAAGTCCGCTGGGTGAGTTCACTCCTACCCAGGACCCCGGACGACTGCTTTGGGGACCTAACACGTCAACTTCTAGCAATCATTTTCCCATCTGTGAGAACCAGTGGTTTTGACGGCGATTTTCCGAACTAAACCCTTTGCTTGACGACTGCTTGCGCCTTACAATATTTTCCTATATGTACACACCGCACGCATCCTTTCCTCGAATTTTGCGACGTCAAAAGCCCGAGAAGTTAATATTCAGCGCCCACGCTGCAGTCGGTCATCACTGACCAGCGTGGTAGGAGAATGACGGTTAGAAGCTCTTCTTGCTCCCTTGCTCTCTCGGTACCCAAGTCCTAAAATATCATCACTACTAGCGCTCAGCGCTCAACAATGACATCATACGAGTAATACAGGTCCGAACCCATCGACATCAGCCATCAAACCTATCCGAGTCCGAGTCTACAGCTCTCCTCCTAAGGTGACTGAGCCAGTTCCTGCTTCAGCTTCAGCCCCAGATGCACCTCCATCCAATGGGTCGTCCTCGACTTGCAAAACTCTATTGTCGCCTCCTCTCGACCTGAACCTTGCCTTCCTTTTTTTTCTCGGCCATGATAAAGGATAATATGACGAGCTCTATGTCGAGTGAGCAGGGATTGACGCGCAAAGCGGATCGTTCCTGGCCGGCAAAAACCCCCTCTTCCGAGGACCATCGCACTTGCTGAGCAACCTCGTCTCCGGTGCCACATTGCGTCAGCTATTCAAATCATGATAGGAGCAGGGACTTCAGACTATATCACACTGACGACGAGATGGCAGGACGCTTACAGTCCATCCCAGATTCTTCTGATACTTCCAACGATACTCAGCACCGTCGTTACCGGTAAAATACCTGGATCTGGACCCCGGATTGAAGTACAGGAAAGAGCTGAGCACTGACATCATCAGAGAGCAGGAAGTGCACATACAAGGCATCAAACCTTCCCTTTCGATGCAGAAACTTGCTTGCATCGACACCGTGATGTGTGTCTCGGCCTGGAACCACACCCTCTAGCAATGGACTTGTGATTACAGTGGTCTTCTTCCCCTTTATGCTGCGCACTTCTGCCAGGAGGCCTTCCTCGAGTGTGTCGGAAGGCCGCTGCAGATAAGTCACCGAGCCTTCTGACGAGTTCATCGTAGTTACGCGAAAGTGGGCTGTGCCATTTGCCGACATGAACGTAGTGTTCTCCGGGTCATCAGGAACGAGATAGAGATCCATGGAAAGTTTTTGCTATTGGGGGAGGGGTAGAGTAGGTGGTCAAGGCAGTGGGTGAAAACTCCAGCTTCACCGACCTCTTGCGATCAGTCTCGATCGCAATTCGGGCTGAGAAGCAGGTTTGAGATGGACCAGAAACAGACGTCATCCATGTCATCGTTGATGCGATAATAAAACACTGCTGTTGTCCCAGAACGCATAATTTACAGAGAGCATGCGTGAGTTAATCAACAAGAATACCGTCATAAATGCGAGTAATCCTTCAGAAGTTATACAAGCTATACACTATTTGAGGCCCAGAGTCTAAGTGAAACGAAAAGGAAGCATCCATCATAAATTAGCCATTAGATAAATGAAAAATACCAATTGTATTGCCAAAACCAGCCAATACGCGCGATGAGGCAACATGAAGCGGAGTCACTCGCGTGAAGGGAAGACGGGAAACTGACTCCGACGAAGATGTTGTACTTGTCGGTGTCGGCGGCATGCTCTCATTGTCTGACGACCTCTGCGTCAGTGAGGCCAAAGTAGAGCCGCGAACTCGCGATAGCGCTGGATCAAACAACCACATCTCCCAGCGCTCTAAGGTGGACTTTGTAAGACCATAGTTCGAGTTCAGACCTGAGAGTCCATCCACCGTCCCTCCTTGTGTCCTCCCTTGTGACCGAGGTTTACGTCGGATGCCCACATAGGCTTGGCCCAGAACGTCCCATCCGCCCCGTTCACACGTGATCTCTGTGACCGGTATGGTGATAGCATTTCTCCAGAAGGATGGAGGGGCATGCATCGGGGTGTTAGAACCATCTAGGGGACTAAGCTGTCCATCATGGTCCTCGCTCGTGAATGGCACGGCGAGCAACTCTGTAGATCTCCTTCCACCTTCCTTCTCCGAGGCTCTTCTCGAATGGATGCCGTGTCCAGATACAGGGAATGCTGAAGCTTCAAAGGCAGTCGCCAATCGAGCTCTTGGGATCCTAGGAGATCCCATCTGAGAGGAAGTGCCGCTATTGCTTCTAGAGCGACGGCCCAGATGGTCTGACGAGGACATGTGTTTCAACTGGGCGGTCGTCGTACATGAGCAGCGTCGAGCCTGATCTTTGAGATAGAGCTTGTAGAAGCGCACGACATAATCAATCGAGAACGCTATCGAGACGCTCTCAAGTGGGAGTTGACCACAAAAGTGACACGTCTCGCACTTGACTGGGGATATTCGAAGGCTTGTCACACGACCTCCCGCCTCTTCGACCACCGAAAAACACTCTCCCGTTGATCCATCCCAGAGGGAGACATTCCCTGACTGAGTTGCAGTCGCCACCACGAGCCGAGCCGTCCCGCTGAGCTCTGAACGACAAACGTGAACATGCGAAACACAATCACCTGATGTGCCCGGTCGAATATGATAGTTGTGTAAAATGATAGGAAGGGTATCTCCTGTCTCCATAAGCTCCAGAGATCCGTCGGTGAAAGAGTATGCGAGGAGGACCTGATTGTCTGGAGCAACGCGGATTAGGGAGACCCTGGAAACGGGGATGTCCTGGGTAGGTGGCAGGTAATTCACAGCTGCAAACTCGTTCATGGTCCATCTGGCTGCAACTCCGTTGTCGAAGGCGACTAGGAGAATCACGAGGTCCTCGAACGCCAACTCAGGTGAGCTAGGTTCTGAAGGAGCACCCGTAGATCTGGAACTCCATCTTCCTGTTGAGTTCCCTACAAATTGGAGATCAGCGACGCCGGCGGAACTATTCTCTAATGAAAGATGAGGAAAGGGGGATATGGTGTTCTTGTCGATCTTCCATATTGCTATCACGCCGGTGCTCGTCCCTACGGCAAAATGCTCTCCATTCTTGTCCACTGCAATGCTAGTCAAAGATGGGCTTGCATAAGACGTGCTCGCAGCGCGTAGCAGCAGATTTGTTGCATCCACGGATGTATGTGTTTGGGTCTTGAGATTCCAAACAGTAATTTCGTTGTGCAATCCGACGGATACCACAATTCGACCATCTTGGCTGGTACCAATAAGCTCCACGTCGCTTGAGAAGGCACGAGGCAATGTCGTGAAAGATATATGGCCCTCCAATGGTTTTGCTGATTCCTTTTCCTCAACGACGGCGTCTGCATCTGGATGGTGTTTCTGTGCTTCAAGAAGTTCCGTGTTCTTCAGGAGATAGAGAAGCAAAAGGTAGAGTAGCCCCGTAGTTACCGCAATCGGTAGGACCATTATCTTGAAGAGCCATATCACCAAGCGGAGAGGACTCTGTGTCCGAGATCGATGAGTACGGTAAGGTGGTATTGTCGAGGTGTCAGGAATGAGGGTAACAACGAGGGGTTGCTCGATTCGCAGATGGAGCATCTTCGTTTCGTCCGCCTTATCGGGGATGAGAGCCTTCCATATCTGCCACTCCGGCGATAGGTTTTCTGTTACCGTTTCGATTGATTTTCGAGTTACAGCTCGATTGGGCGCGGGAGACTTCGTGAGTGATCCGCTCGCATTGGTCGAGTATGTTGTGTAATAGAGTGTTGCTGTGATCCCCAGTAGCTTAGGAGCATGTGAGCACTTCAAGCTACGCGGAAATCTTGCGCGCTTACCAACAGTAGGCTCACATTGGTCGCTGCACGACCTTTGAGCAATCTATTGAGAGTATGACCCAGTTTTGCCCAGCCAGACCGAGGTTGCTTTGTGTTACTTGAGTCCTGTCGCACGAGATGTGGCGCTGAGGTAGTATCGCGACGCAACAGTTCTTCAAGCTGAGATCAATTGATTAAGGCGTTAGTAAAGCGTCTGATTAGTACGTAGGGCTTACTTCTAGACGCTGTATATCGATCGAGAGGACGGCCATGAAGAACGTGTGGGCAAGGAACCAATGGGCGACAAGGACAACGATCGCAAAAACACAGAACTGTCGTATGGCGCCTGAGCCAGCGACGGCCATGACACCTAGGATACAGTTGTAGCAAACAACTTTCAGAGTGTTGGACGTTCCTGCATAGCTGAGACCTTCTGCTATTCTTTGTTTAACTGGCAGGGTAACGGACGTCTTCCCAACGGCATTGACCTGATGAGTGACATCATCAGTAGGATATTTTTATCAGATGTGAAAACAGCATATCGCACCAGATTGAACATATTTTCGGCGCCGACGAACGCAATAACGATTGGTAATAGTTCCCTGGTGACCGAAGGAGTTGTTTGAGTCATTTGGGAAGTGCTGCGGAATAGTAGGAAATAAAGTCGTACCATGGAACTAATGTGACTTGAAACCCTACAAGCGCGCACACACTCAGACTTGTGATGGTACTGACCGTAATCTCAACGAGAGCAGTAAAGGTAACACCCAGTCGATCATGTAGGGCATCCATTCGCCTCATGGACCAAGCGACGTAGATGAAAAACCCAGAATAGGCAATGTATAAAGAAGACTGAAAATGCGGTCCATCCTTTGTTCTGCGAGCGATTGATATCGTACTATGAATTGTGATTAGTATGGAGCCGACTGACGGGGTCAAGGAAAATTTACATCTAGCGCTATAATGGTTGGGGGATGAGAATGGCCATTCACTTCTGCGATTTTTGATGCAGCAAGGGGAACGACCTCTCGCCAGTGCTGATGACCAGTGTCGTCAATACAAACTTCCTCGGGAAAGAAGTAGGTGATGGCGAGATGGCTAGCGTAGTCGAATCTTGAGCTTGTTACATGATGTTCATCAGATCCTCGGCCTGCCAGGACCATAGCAGGAGTAATAAGGATTTCAGAAACGTTCTTGGGGTGGCTGAGAGTATCCAATATGTTTGTGTCAGAGAGGAGGGTTTCTTCATCATAATCCCAGAATGCCAAGGGAGAAATGACGAAGCAGGTTCCATCACGACGCTGGAGACATGGAAAAGGGTCTGATGACAACGAAGACCCGAGTTTTCGTTCTAATTCCAGTGTCGAGAGTAACATACGGTGATTCAGAGCGTCGTCGTCACCGTCGTTCTTCGACGGGGCGATAAGGAGGCGTTCGACTCGCAAGGTTTTACTGGTACCACATTGAGCAATGGATACAGAGTCCTCGTGTTTACGCAAAGCGTCATATCCAGTCCATACATCCATCAAGTCTCGTTGAGCGCGAAGCCCGGACGCAGGATCTTGCGGGGTAAATGCATCGATGACCGAAAGGCTCTTGGGTTGGGATGACGAGTAGATGGAAAGAGCGGGATAGAAGAGGGATGTGATGACGACACCGGATATTAGGATAATACGGATTTGGTGCGTGGCGCAGTGTCTGAATTTCGCGATAAATTCGGGGCCATGGAAAAATAGNGATAGTACTTACAAGCCGAANTGTAGGAAGAAATGCTGGACAAGTAGGCGAACTGACTGTAAAGGAGATACAACATATCCAAGCATAGTTATTCCGGCTTGTGCCGTCGGGTTTTGAATNGTNGAGCTCCTTGAGGAGGACTGGGGAAGNTGCAGGTAAGTGGTAGGGTCGCGAGGNGTCGAGGATAACTTTTGTAGGTGACAATTGGGCGGGGCAAGAACACAGAATGATGGTTAGCGTTGCTGGCAGGCCAGCATGATAGGGCCGNGAGCCAAAAGGCGGTACGCGTCAAGAAGACTGGCAGGACTGTCCTTCCAGAGTTACCACCATTCTCCTTCCCAATCCCGTCTCTTCCTCCGACACACGTGAACAGTCACGTGGATGCTATTTCTGGGACTCACCCCGATACTCTTTCGCGTCAGAAACGGACACAGGCGGGTCAACTCAGAGTAAACTTTCTTTCGTTCCATCTATGGCCTCTGTTCAAGCTCTGAGCACCGTCGCCTCTGCTGCGCGCAGATCAGCAGCAACATGCTCGAGACGCAGTATGTTTTCTATCCGACAATACTCGTTAAAGTACTCAATTATTTGTTTCGGCAGTGCTGCATCAAAGTAGCGTTCGTGCTGCTATCACCAATTTCCAGATGCCAGCCATGTCNCCAACAATGACGGAAGGTGGNATNTCGTCTTGGAAAAAGCAGGAGGGCGANGCTTTTTCAGCCGGAGATGTTNTGCTGGAAATTGTATGTCCTTTCCGCTGGCCGCTTGAAGGACTTCTCGACTTATGCTTTTACCCCGGTTAGGAAACCGACAAGGCGACGATCGACGTTGAGGCTCAGGATGATGGAATTATGGGGAAAATACTGGTAGGTATTGCTGGAGGACCCTTTACACGCGGAAGGATTCACGGTTCATATTCTTCTAGCTTCCGGACGGCTCGAAGAATGTACCCGTCGGCAAGGTCATTGCCCTTCTTGCAGAAGAAGGTGACGACATATCAGACCTCGAGGCACCAAAAGAAGAATCTTCCAGCCAGCAAGCTGCCCCCTCTACTTCTTCTACGCCTTCACCAGAACCTCCCAAGGAGCAAGAATCCCAACCTGCTCAGCCCGTTGCTCACCACGGTCCTCTCCCTTCGCATTCCCGTCCTCTCTTCCCCTCTGTCCATCGTCTCGTCCTCGAACATGGTATTGCGAACCTCGACGGTATCAAGGGCACTGGGATCCGCGGAATGTTGACCAAAGGCGATATCTTGACACATCTTGGTCGTGCTTCTGGTCCCAATGGCACGTACAAACCGCCCATTACACCTATTGAGGAGGCAAACAAGAACAGGAAGCCGATTGAGAAGAAGGAAGAGCACAAGGTACGTGCTTTTATTAGTCGATTGGAAATTTAGGCATTTAACAATGTGATTTTTTCCGGCTTCTTCCTGTAGCCACTTGACGGGCCGGCAATTCGACGCGCAATCGTTAGCTCGTGGCTACAAACCTCCAAGCAAGCAAGGAACCCTACGCCTAGTATGTACAGTTAACCATTGGATATTCACCTGCTCACGCCCGTACGACAGGCTACAAAGACGCTGACTTCGACTCTATCATCGGGGACTACTTGCCACGGAAACCCGCCGCTCCGACAAAGACTGATGCAGCCCCTCTCCTGCCTACAAAAAGCAGCTCATCATTCCTCGATGGATTGATTTAATTCACTCTCGCCTCCTATCTACCCATTAGACAATGTTGCTATTCATTTGTTAGACGACATGGAGGTTCATACTGTTTTCTCTTCTCCTCTGGAATCATCAGTGTTTTGAGCGATAACAATGTGGTCGTTCACTTTAAAACTGCCTTTACCTGACCGTTCTGACGTCATTCTGTTGTGAGTAAATTTGGTGCGAGGTTGCGAGCATGATACGTTGGCGGTTTACCGTGCCTACAACTTTCTTCCTCCCGTCTATCGGAAATCCACGATGGCTGGTACACTTTGGTAGCCGTTGCTCGGTCTGTGTTCTATGTCATTGGAGCGCCCGCATGAATTTTCGCTGTTAAGTTGACGAGGAGATAGGTCAAACCTCTGGCCCTCGGTTACTTGAATCAAACTTAGAATTCCCGAAAACTATGGGTTATTCTTCCATCCAGAACTGAGGTGAGATGTGGACTGACTTTGCCATCGAATCTACTCGCTATATACCCAAATAAGCACCATGGACAACTCTCCAGCAGGTCCAAGATCATCTTTTATACTATAGTTGAATTAGACGACGGCCGAGGCACAGGCACAGGTCCACCCGCAAGCCTGATTTATTGCGGCGTTTTTCTGGTCAAATTTATTGAGTTGAAGCAGAATAGAGCGATATACATCTTCTACACACCACGATTCAAAGATTCCACCCGGTGACTTGGAGTCTAAATTTATCCTTGGGCGCTTATTAGTGTGGGTGTTTGTGTCCCGATCGTAGCGAACCAAACAACGCGTACCCCTTTACCACCACCTTACTCGCGACTCCTCTGTCCTTCTACTCGTCTATTCACCGGCCGTGCACGTGAATATTTAACAACAACTTCTATGGGAGATTGGACCGCCGATTCAAATGAAGCGCTCACCCTTTCACTAGGTAAGCTCAACAACAGGTTTCGTTCCTAGTTGAGAGTTGTTGACTTCACTTCGACTATAGTGAGGTCAAAGGCTGATCAAGAAGCGCTGGGAGAGGATGAATCCTACGAGGAATTCCATCCGACATTTACATATCCTGTCCGTCTTCCGGAATCTTCACGATACCTGTCTCTAACCTCGGAGTTATAGATTTATGGAGACGACGAGAAGATCTATGGTTACAAGGATTTATTGATTGACGTACGCCTCCATTCAACTTTCTTCTGCTGTGTGTGTACTAAAAGTACTCTCAACAGCTCCGACTTGCATCCGGTAGTCTCACACAATACCTGAATGTGCAGTATTCAGAAAAGCTACCGTCATCTTCAACTGTCGATGACGTTGAGGGAACTCTGGCGAAATACATTCCCGAAGGTGTGTTCTCGTCTCGCTGTGAATATCTATGACGGTTCTGAACGTACTTCTGATCATCAGGATACTATACCGACGAAACCGAGTTCGAAAAACGCGTCGAAGAAGATGCAACTTCCTTTAAACCTTGCGGCGAACTCATCTATTCATACACAAGACCATCACCATCAAAAGGCAAAGGGAAAGGTGCCGCAACTGGCAAGGCGACGGCTGAAGACGATATCGTATATGAAGTTTACCATGTGATTCTCTTCCTTGTTTTATATCTTTATTCTGACTTACATTTGCCCCAGATGACATGGGATACCCCAGGCTTCCGTGAATACCACCGGAAAATGCAGCTATTTATTTTGTTATATATTGAAGCAGGATCATACATCGTCGAGGACGAAGATTCTTGGGAGTTTGTTGTGCTGTGGGTTTTTTCTCTCTATCTCTTTACACCACTCTGAAGTCCCGGCAGATTTGAGAAGAGGAAGCGTCCAGGAAGTGATATCTCGACCTACCACTTTGTCGGCTACTCTTCGCTATATGGGTTCTACCATTTTCCTGAGAAGACCAGGCTTCGCCTGAGTCAGTTTGTCATTGCTGCGCCATACCAAAAGAAAGGCCACGGGTGTGAGTGTTCCTATCCCAGAAACACAATACATCAACTCAAGATTGGAACCTCTAGCTCAACTCTACAAAGCCATCTATCAATATGTCCTTTCAAAACCAAACATCGCCGAGCTCACTGTTGAAGATCCCGCCGAGGCTTTCGAAGACTTGCGAGACAAGAACGACATGGAGATGCTGCAGAACCACGAACAGTTCATTAGCGAGGCTTACGGGTCCCTGAAATCCGCTGGAGGGCGTGTGGGTGGCGTCGGAAGAGCCGGAAGAAGTGGCAGAGGAGGTGGCGCCCTGGTAAAGGGCAAAATAGGTCCTCCTGCGGACAAAACTTGGGTGGAGAAATGGAGAAAAGATCTCAAGATTGCAGGGGTGAGTCATGTTCTAGACAAATGTAGTGTTGTTCACTAATGGTTCACATTTCCGCAGCGTCAATTCCATCGCCTGATTGAGATGTTGATATTGCTACGTCTGGATCCTCGTGACCCAAAGGCACTGAAGGCTTATCGCCTCCAAGTGAAGGAGAGGTTATACCGGTTCAATTTTGTAAGTGACGATCATACTTACAGATTATCCCGGCTAAATCCTCCTCAGGAGGTTCTTATGCAACTGGACAAGCAAGAACGTTTGGAGAAGTTGGAAGAGACGTTCCAGAGCGTCTGTGATGACTACGCGCGTATTCTAGGTCTCCTCAAATAATGGACTCGGCCTATGTCTTCCGGAAGGACTACACTGATTTTATTACTCTCTACTTATGGATATTCTGTTTGAGACTTGGCTCGTTATTACAATTGCTGAGCAGAATGGTTATGAACGTTACAGGTATGAGGTGCAAGGCTCTGCCACTACCTTGTATCAGGTTCGCGTGACCAGGGCCAAGACCTCTTCCGAATCTAGCACCATTGGGATGGTGGTGGTACCCATGAATTGTCCTGCATCTTGTGCTTCTCGGACTGAAATATCCTCATTGCTTTGGCGTAATCCAGCGCTCTGAACTCGTAGTACCAGTGATTTTCTTCATCGTATTCCCAGTACCAGAATATTGATTTCTCTCCATTGCCAACCGTATACAGTCCACGATGTTCTCCTAGGTTCTCGGGAGAAGAAGGACGGTGTGCTGGAACATCAATCGAGGGTGAACGCGGGGGGTGAAAGAGAGTAACTGCCTCTAAATTTGCAGCCGCTAGGGTCTGTTGAACGTCTACCAATGAGAAATACATCGTCTTCGTTTGGACGTGCACGCACCATCTCAACGAGGTTTTCTCCAGCGTATAGCTCCGGGCTGCAGCATTGAAAGCAGACTCTTCTTCCACGTTGAAATGTTATACCACCAACAGAACCACTTACCCACTCCCGTCCTTGAGTCATCCCACGAGCAATAAAGGCCTTGCGGAAATCAATTTCTTTTATCACCTCCGGTGGAAGAAGCCCGACCAGATATTGAAGAGAATACGCAAGCATAGGTCCATATCCAGTGAAGTGGCTCGAGGTATCCACAAAGGCAAATAATGCAAGACATGAATCTACAAGCTCGCTGCCTTGTGGCCAAGAGAGAAGCGCGGAGGGATTTGTTGCTCCACTAACCGAGGGTTTGAGTTCTAAAAACAACACAAATTCTCAATGTGTAAGTATGCCAGAAGGAAGAAGGCAACATACTTGAATCTTGAATGATATAGCTGGATGCAAAGCGCAATTGTCGTAGGTAACAAACCGATATTGCATGAGCATAGGCATGGTGGTAGTTGAAGGAGGAGCCTGAGCGATTACTATCGCGAAGAAAATCATAGAAGGATTTGTGGAGGAAGCCGACGGCGCCGTAGAGCCGTTCGAGATGGTAGAAGAATGTTGTGTTGAGCTCAAATGAGGGATCTTGGTCGAAAAATGAGCATTGGAGATCAACCTCTGGAGCAAGCACTTCCAAGATTTTCCGCGGCGGTTCAATATAGATCAGGACTGCGTGTAAGTAGGAGCATATACTCTTAAACGTAGTTTCCGATATATCAAGCTCATTGCAAAGGCCGGCAACAGAGCCGGTCTCGTTGGCAGATGGTGATGTGGACAATCTAAACAACAGCAAGTGCATCGATGAGGCGATGTCAATAGGTACACCCTGCATAAGCAGAGTATAGAGCCTATCAAGATTTGCAAACACAGAAGTTGAGTGCGGGCGGGGGTTCTCTATGGCAACAAGGACATCTCGCAGTGCCTCTTTGAAGAGTGAGCGCGAGTCAATGAAACGCACAATAGTGGCAGCATAAGCAAATAGCCCTGCCGCAGCATCAACAAGCTTCCGAATATCCTCATCGGTCGGCCACGGGGAAGATAGGCGCATGTTTCCGAGCCGGCGACGGAGGATATTCCCGAACTCCCCGCGAAGGTACGTCTCGATTTCCTTGTCGGCATCGCGTGAGATGGGAAGGTATATGACGTGACATTGGGGGAATATATGGGCAAGGGCAAAAGTCGAAGAAATTTGAGGCTCTTCTCGGCTGAATATGGCCCACTGGAACGGTGTTGACTGGCGCTGAACAGACGAGGCTATGATCTCGATTATCTCAGCCTGAGCATCTTTATTCTCGCATTCGCTCTAGCCCATCAATGAAAACGGCTCTTCTGGGGACCTCCTTCCCGAGTTCCTTCAATTGTCGGAGTGGGTCAACAATAAGAGACTCAAACTGAGCCTTTATCGTCTTCCTGAAGACAGACTTGTCGCTCAGAACCCGCTGGCCGAGTTTTCTGCCATAGTCAGGGAGAACCGTAGAGAGCTGGTAAGCGAGAGAGGGGATGAAGCGGGTATGATCCTTTTGGCGCCCGCTGATAGAGAAGAAAAAGGCAGCAGCAAGAAATCCAGCCTCCTTTACCCTGAGGGCGGATGTCTGAGCAATTGCAGACTTGCCAACGCCAGCAGGCCCCTTCATCCAATAGATTGGCAACCGCTTGATGCTACTCGAGGTTGCCCAATTGGTGATGTCCTCGATATACTGTTGACGAGTCTCCGGGAAGCAGGAAGGAGCGTAGGTCCGCTCCACCGAATCTACAGCTGCCTCTGGCGTGGATGCATCAAGAAGGATATCGATTCCTAAATTACGATTAAATCCGTCACTCGAGTGAAAAGCTGCCAATCGAGAAGCGTACCATTGCGAGCGGCATGAATGTGATTAACCTGCTGGCCGATGAATTCGCCCCCAGTGATGACAAAGTCGTGGGCTTCGCTGAAGTTGGACATGATGCTGGGCGGAAGGAGGAGAGCTGCATGAGCTATCAATATTTCAATGCTCAGTACTCAGTACTCAGTTCTCACGGCTTCATCATGATCGAGTTTCAAGCTTCAAACTCATGCATCAATATATCATGCATCATGGCATCAGGATATTGAAGGTTCTGTATACTCATGCAAACTAGTATACAGTATCAGTTTGTAGTGACGTCCTAAGGATCGAATTTGATTAATCTATAGAAAGCAATCAAAGTAGAAACTGAGGAATTGATAAATAGGGATTTACGACTTTGAAATTGAGCTAGGACACCAGCGAGAGTCGTTGTGAATAGTGAAGTTCAAACAGCCGGCTTTAGCCCTAAATTGTTCGATGGCACCACTGACCCAAACATATCCACGGCTCATGTATGCTAATGTGTCACTGCGGTCGAAACTATTGGGCCAATCCATCTCAAAAGAGAGGGCTACCTCTATCAAGT
This sequence comes from Leucocoprinus birnbaumii, assembly GCA_027627405.1. Lineage (NCBI taxonomy): Eukaryota > Fungi > Basidiomycota > Agaricomycetes > Agaricales > Agaricaceae > Leucocoprinus > Leucocoprinus birnbaumii. The sequence goes on from JANIEX010000346.1 coordinate 22,657, forward strand.
CTGGTAGCAGCGTGCAGGTTTTGAGCCATTTGTCCTGTTGAATGTATTCCTAAGCTGTTGGAATGGTTGAGATGAAGATGCGTACAATAAGAGTGGTATCTTCACGAGAAACAGCCTCTGCAGAAACTTTGCTATTAATTAAAAGTCTACGCAGCTCCTGGCATTTGACGAGCTCGATCAAGTGGTCTTCAGTCGGTACGTGCATCCAGCCAAATTGAAGTTGGAGTATCTCTAAGCTCTGTCGCTGCGTGGGGAGAACTTGACCGTAGATAGAATTAACGAGTTCGGGAGAACTTCTGGTGTTGCTTGTCAAGGACATTCTCAGCTCTCGAAGACCAGAATACGTCGTCAAGTATTGTAACAATGCCGCATCTCCATTATAGTCTATTGCTAGACCTTCTAATAGAACCCCAGCACTCCATAGAGTGAGGCAGATCCCGCCTATATTGGAGCGGATCTCGCCTGTATTGAAGCCGTAGTCGTTTGTGTTGAGGCCACCACCAACTTCCAGATAACGGAGAGATTTAAAATGCCGAATATTGGCTGAAATCTCGTTTAATGCGACTCGAAAACCCGTAACCTCAATTCGCCGCAAAGGGAGAGTCAAGCCCTCTCGGTTCGCGATTTCAAAGAAAATTTGAAGAGATAGAGGTAATAACGCCCGTACAATGTTGAGTTCGGACAGTTGAGGACACCTTGCTAGGAGAGGAGCGAACTCTTGCGCAACCCTGGGGTCATAACAGAAGAGTGTAAGAACGCGTAAGTTGGAGATGGATGAAAGAGATANTGTGGGGGGAAAATAGGGGTTTATTNAGAGTTCTAGAGTTTCAAGTGTTCGTAAAGAGCCAAGCGCAGAGATGACCCCATTCGAAACTAGGGACGGACTCGACTCGGCAATACCACAGCTGAGGAGACACTTGCTATGAGCGTCGCTGAATTTGAGAAGCGAGTTTTTGTGGGACGTACCGGACGACCTTGAGCGCTCGCAGAGCTGCGATCGCATTGTGAATTTCCTGGGCCCTCTCGATAAGCGCTTTACGCTCCTCCAGAACTCCTTCCGGGCTGACCGAGCCAAAATCAGGTTGCTCAAAATCCAGAAATATGGTTGAACTGAAGGCGTTTGTGGTACCAGTAGCAAGCGCTTCGATGATCTCGTAGCAGCGCACATCTGAGTCTCCTGGGCCCTTTTTGCTGGGACCACTGAATTTGAGAGCTAAGTTGCGGAACAACGGAGGGGTTGCGAACTCATTGAGCACTTTGGATGTGAGGCGGAGATTTTTCAATTCGCTGGATCCCCTGCTTAGCGAGCCGAAGATCCCGGCCCAGGCAATTGTCTACTCTTATAGTGTGCCGGTATCCTCCTTTCCACGGGTGCAAACTGAGGCTCGGTCCCAACGTGTCTTTAGCGCACCGGTTGTCTCCGTGATAACTGAGGACGCACCTGTATAACGATCTCTCGAAGGAGTTCGGCGGGAAGGTCAGGCATGACGAAGTCGCGTCTCTTGGTAAAAGGGTAAGGTCAATGCAAGGTCAATGCAAACGATTCCAGACCGCCCAAAGGGTAATTGTGGGGATATCTAAGGACCCTAAAAATTATAAACAAGCTCGAGTTCGAGAAGAGATGCGATGCAACGAGTTTTCCTAGGTTCGGGAGAGGTAATAGCTCTAAGCTGAGTGACAGCTGAGTACCGAGTACCGAGTGCGCGTATGAAGTGTTGATGTGACGTTTGTACTGGGAACTGAATTATGTATACGCCTGCATTGGACTATTCTTTTGGTCTAGTGTGTCTATGTAGTTTTTTCAAGAAAAAATGTGCGCCTATATAGTTGAAACACAAGGTATTATAGCCCCGCACAACAGCAGTGGACCTACAAGCTCGTTAAATGTCCTGCATGCACGGCGGATGTTGCGCAGCTTGTCCACACTCAACCATTGATCAGTTCCCCTAGTTTTTACAGGATTGAACTGAGAGGCTGGGTTCAGATCGAGATCCTGCCTATGGCTGAAGACGCACTAGCAATACGATCTCACTCGGGATATCCGATGGAAGAGGAGACTCAGGCATTACTCGTGAACTAAGTTTCCGTGGGTATAGTACATCGAGTATATGGATGTGGCGCAATGCCAGCCTGAGGATGCGATTAGAATGTGATTGTCTAAGATAAAGCATATCTGACGCAGAGCTGAGGTTATATATTAACGTTCATCATGTACCATGGCATCAGGATTCCGAAGGCCCCGTATACTCACACAGACCGGTAATTTGGATATCGAGTCTACAGCAGGGAGTCCTAGTATAAACTGAGGAAATGAAAGGTTGTGAATCTACGACTTTGAAACTGAACTAGGGCGCCAGCGAGAGTCATTGTGAATAGTGAACTTTAAACAACCAGCTTTAGCCTTAAATTGGTCGATGGCACCACTGACCCAAACATATCCACTGCTCAAGTATGCTCCCATATCATTGCCGTCGAAACCCTCCACCACATCTGCCTCGACAGCGAGGCCTATTTCTATCAAGTTGGAAAGCTGTGTGCAAGCGTTGAGCCATTTCTTCTGTTGAATGCATTCCTGAGCTGCTTGGAAATGATTGAGATCAAGATGCGTACAATAAGAGTGGTATCTTCACAGGCGATAGCCTCTGCGGAAATGCTACTACGGATCGAGAGACTGCGGAGCTCCTTGCATTTGATGAGCTCGATCAAGTGGTCTTCAGTCGGTACGTGCATCCAGCCAGACTGAAGCTGGAGTATCTCTAAGCTCTGTCGCTGAGTGGGGAGAACTTGACCGTAGATAGAGTCCATGAGCTCGGGAGAACTTCTGGTAGAGCGTGGTAGGTAAATCTTCAGCTCTCGAAGACCAGAATAAGTCGTCAAGTATCGTAACAACGCCGCATCTCCGCGATAGTCTGTTGTTAGGCCTTCCAAGAGAACCCCGGCTCTCCATAGAGTGAGGCAGATATCGCCTGTACTGGGGCTATCACTAGTTTCCAGATAACGGAGGGATNTGAAATGCCGAATATTGGCTGGAATCTCTTTCAGCGTATCTTCGAACCCCACAAGCTCAATTCGGCGCAAAGGGAGAGTCAAGCCCTCTTGGTTCACAGCTTCAAAGAGACTCCGAAAAGATATAGGTGATATCACTTGGAAAATGCTGAGTTCCGACAGCTGGGGACACCTTGCTAGGAGAGGAGCGAATTCTTGCGCATTGTTGGAATCGTAACAATTGAGCATAAAAGCGCGCAAGCCAGAGATGGGAGAAAGAGATAGTGTGGGAGGAATATGGGGGTATACTGTGAGTTCTAGTGTCTCGAGTGTTCTTAAAGTGCCAAGCGCAGAGATGATCCCATCCAAAACCGGAGCCGGATCATGCTTGGCAACACGATAGCTTAGATGATATGAGTATCGCTGAACCTGGGAAGCAAGTTTTTGTGGGACGTACCTGGCAATATTAAGCGCTCGTAGAGCGCGATCGCATTATGAGTTTCCCTCTCGACAAGCGCTTTACGCTCCTCCAGAGCTTCTTTCGGGCTGACTGTGTCGAAGTAAAGCCCAGCAGTCGCAAAATACAGAACTCTGGTTGAATTGAAGACGTTTGTGGAACCCCTAGCGAGTGCTTCGATAATCTCACAGCATCGTATGACGGTCTCTTCTGAGCCCTCTCTGTTACCAGTGGGTCCGCTGAACCGGAGAGATAAGCTGTGAAACAACAATGGAGTTGCAAATTCATTAAATGCTTTTGATGTAAGGCGAAGGTTTCGCAATTCGCTGGATGCCCAACGCAGCCTTTTCTTAGTAGGAGTCTGTATCCTGCTTTCCGTAGATGCGAGCTGAGGCATAGCAACAACGTGTCTTCAGCGTACTAGTTGTTTCGGTGGTAAGGGAGGGCACACCTGTAAGACGATTTCTCGGAGGAGTTCCAAAGGAAGCTCAGCAGTAAGGCTAGGCATGAGGAAGTCGTATCGCCCCAAGATGATCCAAAATGATGCAAGGACGACTGTGGACCATACAAGGGCTTCTCTTGGAGGGTATTTGAAGCGGGCCCTTGAGACAGCAGGCTCGAATTACAAATGAAAATAAGATGTGAAGAGTTTTCCTGGTCCGGAAGAGATTAGTGATAACCGAAGACTCAGAGCACACCTACAAAATGTTGGTGTGATGTTTGTACTCAGAACTTCGATTACGTATACGACGGCATCAACTATTCATTTGCTCAAGTGTGTCTATGTCATTGACGTTGAAACACAGGGATCGGCTTGCGCAGGCTGAGCGCTTTTGGTGGGTGTATATTGTTCATGTTAGCACACAGCAGCCAGCTTCTGTTCATTCAAACCTTAGGTTCATTATGACTGGAGGACCGTTCCAACAAAGCAAAGTAAATACAACAGCTGACAACGCAGGTATCTAGAAAAATAACGATTCCACCTTATCGTAGTAACAGCATAGACCTCAGAGCAGAGGAAGTCATAAGCATGAATATGGAGAAGAAAAAGAGAAAGAAACAAATGGCCTGGCCTGCATCACGAAGGGTATAGCACCGTTGTCCGCACGCCAAACTCCCACTTCCTTCCATCCTTAGCATTGCCCAACAAGAAGCCTATTGCTTCGCTGCGCGATACAGAGCAAGGATACCAGCAATCCTGGTGCGCCATCTATCGCCATACAAGAATCGGACGAGGCCACTCGTGAATTCCCTGATCAGACGTGAGCTAAACGTCTCGGGGTGTAGAAAATGAATCTGTGACATACCAACTCCAGAACAGTGAGCGTAGAGGATAGTCGAGGACTTTCGGTATACTCGTTTGGATGAGACGAGGGAATCTGTCGATGACAATAGCCTTGGGGTTTGTCAATGAACGGAGACCTTCGGGTCCACCGAAGCGACCATAACCGCTACTCTTAACACCACCAAACGGTAGGTCTTGGCTAGTGAATACGCGAAAGTCAGTCTCTGGGGTTGGAGCGGTTGCTTAAAGCTTACTTAATCTACGCCAAGCAGCATATAAGTACTTTTCAAGCAGAGAGATAAGGGAGGACTTACGTAGAAGACACCGAAATCATTTACAGAAACCATGCCGCACTCAAGTTCCTTTGCAACAGCAAGAGCCTCATCTTGGTCAGGGCCAAACACACTAGCACCGAGCGCATATCGTGTACCATTAGCGATTTCAATGGCCTCATCAACAGTTTCGTAGGGCATAAGCAAAGCAATTGGTGCAAAAACTGCATAGAAATCCGTTAGCCAATCGAAACGAGAGGTCAGGAAAGCACGCACGTTCAACGTTAGCGATCTCCATGTCCTTTGTGACGGAACCGACGATTGTCGGTGTGAAGTAGTATCCAGTACCCAGCTGCGGGTGTCTGTACTCTTGACCAGCGCTATCACCAACACCTTCCACCTGGCAGCCAGCGTCCGCAGCGTCCGTAATAACCTTTTCAAGGCCACGGAAACGCTCACCATTGATCATAGAGCCGGAGTCGACTGTGCTAATATAACCTTCAGGAGTAGGTGTGAGGACCGATCCAGCACGGAGTTTCTTGACTCTGTCAGAAAGCATTTCGTAGAGTGCGTCATATTGGTCTTCCTGAACGAGGATACGTTCAATGCCAATGCAGTTTTGACCCATGTTTTGGCTAAGCACTGAGGTTAGAGCTATTTTTGGCATTAATGGATATGCTAACTCACAAAACACCACGCATAAGAGTGCTAGAGTACCTCTCCAAGTCAGTGTTCGGAAGAATGATCGCGGGATCCTTTCCGCCAAGCTCGAGAGTAACCGGAGTGAGGTTCACAGCAGCGTCGAGAGCAATCTACACATTCACAAAAGTGAGCTGTAGTCATGATCCCGACAGAAAGTTCGGACCTTCTTTCCAACAGCTTCCGAGCCGATGAACGTGATGTGCTTAATTTCGGGTGACCTCGTCAAGGCTGGCGCGTCGTCAGGATAGCAGCACACAAGCTGAACAAGTTCGGGGTCTTGTCCACAAACACGGAGAGCTTCCTGGATGGCACCAACAAACCAAGCAGTTGACCAAATCACGTTTTCTGAACACTTGAGTACAACGCCGTTACCCGCAAAGATGCCAGCGAGAATTGGGGACCAGGCATTATGTAGAGCTGAGGTGAGATACATATTTAACTGAATTGGAAGCTAAGTGACTGAGTTGGGTAAGACGTACGATAGTTCCAAGATGTGATGGCAGCAACAACACCCAATGGCTCATAATGCACCTCTCCGATCTTATAAGAAAGCATCAAATTCGTCGAACGTCTCTCGGGTCGTAAAGCCTTCTCTCCATGATTGAGCAGCCACTCCATCTTTGAACATGTNGTCAGAATTTCTCCAAGAGCAGCGTCAATCACTGAACCACGACAAGTTAACNACGACTGTNTAAACCCAAATCACTAAAACACTCACAAGTCTTTCCAGTATCTCGACAAGCGATCCTCGCACACGCATCCTGGTTATCCACCAACCATTTCATCAACGTCCTAACTACCCTCCTCCTTTGTGTAAATGTCGTGTGCTTCCAATCCCTCTGGGCTTCTTTCGCGAGTTGAATCTTGTAAGCAATGTCGTCCGCCGAATCAGCCGACACAGTCGCAAGATGTAGTCCCGTGGCTGGGTCAAATGCAGTGATGAATTTACGATCGGCGACTGGGAATAGTTGGCTTAGTTCTGGATTCTCGAGATGTGAATTAAGGTTTGCATCTGGGATGATTTGACCCTTGTATTCTGGGTTTGCTTGCTAAAGGAATGGTTCAATCCTCTGGAGCTCGGCAGTAAGAAGGCAAAACATACCTCTGGCACAGAGTACTGGAACGGAATAGGACTGTTATGTTTCTTATGATACTTTTGCACAACAGTGTAGATGCCAAAAGCAAAGAACAAAGTTAGTGGGTAAACAGGATCGAACCATCCTGAATCGCTGCCTTTCGCAAACCACGACGTAAGCCGCGGATGCAGCATCAAGGATATGATAGCATCCATGATGTGTAAGGAGGAGGGGTCGCGCGTAAAGGGAGTAGAGGGGACTTGAAATCCAAACAAACTGCCACACGCGACCTAACGTCGAACACGTCATCACGTGAGCGTAATTTATAGCTCACACGATTATTGACCCTGCAGGGCATCAGTTTAATTGTGATCGCCGAATCGCCGATAGCCTTCACGATCATCATAACTTGAAGGCCTTGTGTTCTCTCAAATTCAGATGAGGGCGAACTTTCAGGCTTCATTATATTACCTTTGGAGATTGAGAACAAAGTTTTATTCTGGCTGGATACTGAAAGTCGTACGATAACTTTTACCTCCATATAGAAAATGCGGCCACCTCTGCTACTTTACGGCGCAAGGTCATAATGGGAGACAAGGATGACTCGACCCGCAAAAATATATAAGCAATAGTAGAATGTGATTATACAAAGTAGTATATACGGCCAAGGAGCAAGTATACAAGTGTTACATTGATATATTTTATAGAACAGGAGGGGGAAGGGAAGGAGTGGTGGGTCGTAGTGGGTCCACCGGGTCCTTCCCAGAAATCCAGAAGGCCATCAGATGTAAAAAAAAGTCAACGAATAAAAGGTCAAGCATCGATCTTTCTTTTCCTCGACCTAGAGAAAAACTATCAAAACAAGAGCCAGAGAAAAACACAAAAAACTCACACTACCGAGGACAAGAGTTCAACAATAGTCTCTTGTAAACCTTCTTATTCTTCAGCTTATAGCTCATTTCCTCCGTGAAAAACTCGAACAGCCTGTTCTTCCTACACGCCGTATGCATCTCCAACGGCTGCGTCCCCGTCATGTTCGCGAAGAACCCCTTGTACAGATCCACCAACATCCTATGCTCTTCCACGGTCTTCACTCTTGCAAATCCATAATCCCCACACGCAGGCTGACCAGGCTTAAACTCCATCTCCGACTCAAACCCATTCACCAACACAATATCAATATACTGCCTCAACCACCACACCGACTTTTTCACTTCTGGGGTCTCCGAAAGCAAATCAACGAGTCCCGGGTTGTCCACTTCAATCCCATATTGCGTAAACAGCTTGACGAGTGATCCTAAAGCATACGCTGCACAAAACTCCTTGAACGTGCATCTCCTCGTTAGATTGAAATACATCCCCGCTAAAGGTGCTTCGTTATGTTTCCCAAACACCGAATACCCAAACTTGACCCAAATCGTAGAGCTGATATCGGGAGCAGCATGCATATTGAGGAACGTCAACATCATCAGACATTCGTTTTCGTCTGGTGGCATCGAATTGATATACCCCTGCATCTCGGCCTGGGTAAGCGTAGGCGGCATTCCAACGGATTCGCAAGTCTTTCGAATCGATTTCTCTATCGGTGACTCAAACATCTCCAATTTCTTCTGTAGCGGTAACTCATCCACCACGTTCGAATTCTTCAAAAACCAAGCAAAGTCCGGTCCTCTTTTATCCTCGGGTAACTTTTGAAATTCTCTCTTGATATTCTCCTTCAATGTACCTTCAACTCTCCACCTATTCAACGCAATAGGCTTGACGCCCAGTTGGTCTGGATGAAGCAGCATGGTATACAGCCCCACCAGTCGTTTAGCAGCTCCTTTATCCGTAGAATTTCCAAACCCGAAATGTGATTCCGCTTCTGGATATTCTGGCTGTCTCCCGCGCTCCAAAACACTATACGCCAGATAATCTGCAGAATTGAGAGTCCTTTTGGGCTTGCAGTCGAATATGTGTGCAACCCAATCACGGCGTTGACATTTAGAACTGCAGTAAAAAGCTCTTTCACATGCTGCACACTGTTTGGGAGGAGGATCGGTTCGTTTGCATCTGCTGCATTCGCGTTGAATCATCCTGAGCGTCGAGAGCTGGCACCCACTGCTTGCTGATGGGAGGTAACGCCGAGAAGGGTACTATGGAGATGATACTTAGTAGATACAAGTAGGACGATTCAACAGGGCTAGTGCGGTGATGTCAGGCCCGTTTCTAGAAAAAGCCCTCTTAATTAGGAACTGATGGCTAAATTTACTCGCTCCCACTTTGATGCAGACTGTGACAATCCGTGACGCACGGAAAATGACTCTGAGAGTCTCGCATATAGCATGATTGAATGGTAATCACCAGATAACAGTAGTATCTCGGAGTAGATTATCATTGAAAAAAGAAGAGGAGAAAGACTGTCTAAAATGCTAACGATACGAACAAAGAAGAGAAATTTTACCAGTTAGTTGCATAGTGGTATGTGTTCAGAGGATTCTCAAAGGATTCTTCAACAGTTTACGGGGGAACAGTTTACGGGGGGATTGTTTGGCATGTTTAGGGGAATCTGAGCCCAACGGCGTGTCATAGAAATCAACGAACTTATACGTATGTATTATAATAAGAATCATCAAAAGTCTAAAATCAAATTGACATTTGCAGAAACCGTTAAAATAACTGCAATTACTTGAGCAACTTCGAGGATGTCGGGTGGAAGTGAAGAGTAAGGGGAAGGGAGGGAGAGACGGAATTAGTCCCCCTGCTTATGATCAACCATAATGGCCTCCGCAATATAATTAAGCTCCTCTTCCTGACTATCCAACTTCCAAAGGAAGAACCACATGACACAACCGCAGGTGAATGCAAGGACAGCCATGACGCCGTAGTTCCATACTAACAAAGGATCATCCGAGAACGCTAAAGAAAGAAAAATTGAAAGTGAGGTGAGCGTGTAGGTAGGTAAGACGAGGAGGGGAGAGGCGGTCGTACAGTCGAAAGCTTCACCGATAGCAGAAGCGATAGCAGGCATGAATAGGAAGACAGCCATAACAAGAGACTTCATATTCTTCGGCCCTTTAGTGTAAGCATACTCCAAACCAGTAATCGAGGCGAAAATCTCGCTGAAAGCGCTAAGTACATATCTAGGAAAAAAGAAACCCCCCAACATTTACATCAACGATTCAGAAACCTCAAAAGCATAGATAAGAGAGACAGAGAACATACGAGCCGGTTTGAATCCAGACACTCAAAGGGGAAGCTTGATGACCCATACAGTCAGACGCACTATATCCACAAGGACTAGTCTTGTAAATATAATGCTGAAGAACTGCAGCCCAAACCATAGCCATTGCGCCAGTGAAGAAACCAAGTGTGATCCTCTTGAGCGCGCTAAAGTTGAGGCCGGCACGACGGAGTGCGGGATAGATCTACCCAAATCGGTTTCATTAGTATCCACGACCAGGGTGATGGGATGGGAGAGTGGAACACTCACGAAGAAATCACAAATAGGGATGAAGACCACAAGACCGAAGGGATAAAGATTGCCTAGAACGTCATTGGGTAGACCATGGGTAGCCATCGTAAAAGCCTGGGAAATCAAGTTGTCGTTCAACTGATCATACGTTAGCCCTATACGATGACCAACATTAACTCAAAATCGGTCAACAATTGCCGAGGAAATTGAAACGTACAATAAATCGGGTACCACAAGAAAACACGGCAAGCTTTAAGTCCACGACGAACTTCCTCAACCCATCGATCATCAAAAGTCATCCAAGAGGGTTTTTCTCCCTCAATGCTACTGGGCTTGGCGTTCTCCCAGAAATCTGCAGCAGTCATATTTCTGTATGTCCTAACAGGGTTGATGCTCCAACGACCACGAGCGGCATAGGTGAATAAGCGAAATGAATCTGCGAGGACTGACCCAGTGGGAGGTGAAGTATGGTAGCATTTACGACCGGCCCAGAGGATGAGGGGACAGAGGAGGAAGACGACCGTGGGGAGGGTATAGGCGAGCCAGAATCCGACGAACTTTTGTGGGGAGAGAGTCAACATTAGATCCTTTGATGAAGGATGGATGTGTGATTTGGGTTTTACCTTCTCAGAGTAGGTCATCGAAATTCGACCGGCGAAAGTACCGATGATGTTGAAGAGGTAGAAGTACTACCGTGTGATAATCAAGGTCAGTAGGTGTTGAAGAATCATGATATGATCGTACCATGTAGATACGAGAGATGGTCACCACAGGATCAACGATGACACGCTCGCCATCTTGAATAGTGACCACGAAGAGTTTCCTGCGTCGGTACTGTTCTGCGACCAACGGGGAGATGTTCGGCTTAAAAAGACCGGTGCCTGTGAAAACATGTGCCGTTAGCCAATCAGTATCATTTCATGCAGTTCCTCAGACGAACTTACCGAAGCCCATCACGATGATGGCCACGATGAAGGCGCCAATAGCACTTTGATGTTCGATAACACCAGGAATGGCGGCAATGATGAGAAGAATGTGACCGATGAGGATGACGAGGACAGCCCAGCAAATCGTCTTGTAACGACCCCAGTGAGCATCAGCAATGTAGGCACCGAAAAGCGGTGTGATGTAGCACCTGAGAGACATCAATTCTAAGGCTCACTATCTGGGAACGTCAAGACGAACCAGTATTGATAGAATTTCGCGAGGCTCGAGGAGGCGTGTTGACCCATTCCGAGCGCACCAGCTTGGCCATTGAAACCAGCTGAACCGGTGCGTGAGCCGTCGGGTAGAGGTTGTTGAACGTAGTTCGTCTTAGCGGGGGTACGGACGTCAGTCAAACTAAGTGGGCCGCTGGAGAGATGTATACTCACAAAAACGACTAGACAACCGTAGAACTAGGACAATGTATCAGAAACTTCCACAGTCTATCAGCGAAAGGAGCATACCGAAAAACGTTCAGCCGACTGAACGAGCGCAATCACTAATAATGCAATTAGTACTCACGGGAGTGCGAGGCTAATAGTTGCTCACTGTAGACCTGCCATGGAATTGAGTCGGCGACACGCCTCAAAGTCCGCTTCTCCTTCTCTGTTGGAAACTCCAGTCCGTCGTGAATCCCATCCAACTCATGCTCGATCTCAGCGTTGGAGCCACTCCTCGACTCCAAAGATCTCTTCTCATGGTCCACAGCTTCGACATGCTTAGCCTCATCGATGGCAGCAATGGCGTTTTCATCTTGTTGTCCAGCGGGCATGGCTTGGTACAAAGACAACTCGGGAGACGGGGGTAGAGGTTGAGAGAAGTAGTCTCAGTGTGGAATAGAGAGAGATATCGAGTTCATATGACTTCCCCAGACACAGGTACGAGTCCCTGAAAAAGAAGCAAATCTAGAAGATGACGGATGGAAGACTTCAACAGCTCGTCAGGCTAAAAATAGACCAGGGGGTATTGCGAGTTGAAAGGCGCAAGGGAAGGGGTAGTAGTGGGTCCACTGAGTCCTTCCCAGAAGGCCAGCAGGCCGTCAAGTGTCAAAAACGTCAACGAATAAATATCGTCGCAGTTGAAGCCTCGATCTCTTTTTGTCCTCCACCTAGAGAAAAACCATCAAGGAAAAGTTAAAGAAACGCATCAAGGACTCACATCATCAAGGATTAATAGCCTCTTATGGCTTCTGATTCTTCAGTTTATAGCTCATTTCCTCTGTGAGAAGCTCGAATAGCCTGTTCTTTACACACCGCTTATGCATCTCCAACACCTACGTCTCCCTTGTGCAACTCAGTCGCGGCGTTGACACTGAGGGCTGCAGCACCAAGCTTTCAGACACGCCGGACATCGTTTCGGAGGAGAGTCCGTTCGTTTGCATCTGCTACATTCACGTTCAATCATATCCTGGGCCTGCTGTACTAGTACTGTAGGTGGGCGGGCCTGTCGAGAGCAATACCCAATGTTAGTTGGTGAGAGTTCAAGTGGCTCCGGTGTGGTGATGGAACTGATGGCTAAATTTACTCACTCTCACTTTGATGCGGTCTGTGACAATCTGTGACGCACGGAAAATGACGACTGAGAGCGCATGTGTATAAAAGTTGCATGATTGCATGGTAATCACTAAATAGTAGTAGTATCTTGGGAGGAGTATATTATCATCAAAAAAGAGGAGGAGGAGAGAGAGACGGTCCAAATGCTAACGATACCAACAGAAAAAAGAAAAATTACCAGTGAGTGCATGACGTATGACAGCGACAGAGAAAGAGGGAGAGAGTAGGAGGAGGCCAAAAATAAACACCTTCGTTGAACAAGAGAGTGGATAAGGGAGAGAACATCCAAGAAAAAACAACCTCTAAGTATTCACCAACCAACTAGAAAAAATCCCGGAAAGAATTAACCCGGTACACAACATTACTGTTTACCCTCTTTGATCGATTTAATCGACTTGATGCTCCCAACAGACCCCTTCTTCTTCAAATTCCCAAACCCACTAAATCTCTTCCCAAAGCCGGCGAGACCACTCTTAGTCTTTTTATGAGGAGACTGTTTCGTACTTGACGACGAGTCGATGGACCTGACGCTACTAGTATCAGCATCCTTCTGTTTCTGAATCTCGGCGGCGCTCTCGACGTGGACGGTTTCCGAGTCTTCGCTAGGTGTAGGTTCGATGGGCGCTGCACCAGAAGTCCCACCGCCTCCTATGAGCCTGATAGTGTTCGTTGGCGGTTCTTCCTCCTTCTCCTCTTCATCCCCCTCATCCTCCCCTTCAACAACAAACTCGGCATCAACCAGTTTCGGTGATTCCACCAAAGGTTTCTCATCCACAACGACTGGCTCAATTGGTGTAGTAGGTTGAATTGGTGTCGCTTCCAGCGATGACCTGACGGAATCCGCCAGCAGATCCGTCTTGGCAACAAGTGTAGGCTGCGGCTCATTCGAGGGTTCCGACAGTGCGCGCACAAGAGGTGTTGTAGAGTCCGCAGGCGGAGACATGACCTCCGTAAGTGGATCTACAGCTCCGTGCGCCACGGGGGCTAATACCCGGGGGTTGTGCTGGCCGTCGTTTGGTAGGCGACGATAAATTTTGATGAGGATTCTGCAGTTTCAGGAATGCCGGTCCCCCGACCTGATTCGAGATCGTCGTCAAATGAATTCGACGGTGATGGTGATTCAACGATATCAGAGACCGTCGGTAACACAACAGGTCGAGGTGCAGGGGCTTTGCCAACAGTGATGGCGGGTATATTCTGTGAAGCCCGTTTTCCGTTGACTCCAAGT